>SCLG01000018.1:374732-389910 GCA_004367875.1 Oikopleura albicans
CTGATGGCTTATATTACCATTTCCGCTGGATGGAATTCGAATCATCAGCTGGTCTCATTTTTAAACGAGGATCGTAAAAACAAGGCACGGCCTTCATTTTACCAATCCAATAATAAGGTTTGTATGGGTTAGTTATTAAGTCTGTAAAAAGCAAGCCAGGCGTTGACCAAAAATAATGTTTGAATTTGTATGGCCAGCAGTGTGTTTGAAATTTTACCACATGCTTGGTTTAGCGGTTGTCAACCGACTACTTGGGACAGAATTACTGTTAGGCACGCATTTCCTAAAAATAATAAATCTACTGTGGATGCAAATAGGCTCGAATACCAAAAATGGTATTGAGGTAGGCTCATTCCATAATGGGCGCTTCCATAACGGCCTTTTTTACTAGAAAAACGGCCGTTTTCCCCATAACGGCCGCTTTTTTCGAGAACCGAAAACGGCCGTAATGGAATTAAGGACTGTATATATATATATATTTTACTAGAGTATAACAGACACATGTTTGAAGTGAGGCCTGGCGAAGATCTGACAAATATGCCGGCTTTTATGACCGATCAAAGTGGAAAATTATCGGTTTCTCGAAGTACAAACCGAAAATTCGGTTAAATTTCAAATTTATCTAAAGGAAATCAATCGCCGTTTTTTTATATCGTGTATTATTATGATGCATTACTTACATGATTTAAACCGCTTTTGAAGAAAATATTGCTCATAAAAATGATAAAATAGGCTGCAAAGTGTTAACATACTAAAGTATAAAACTATAGGTATTTTCGACCGGTTGTAAAAACCGTTTGTTTGTCTGGCGGAAATCAGACATTCCCCACGCCACACACAGTTGCCTCTAAAAATATGGATTTATATTATTAAGCGGAAATGTCTGGCATTGCTTTTTGGGTATTTATAAGGTCAAGTCAGCTATTTATACCTTGACGTTATTACCAGCCCCTTGAAATTAATAAATATTAAATGAGTTTTTTTACAGCCGCGGGTTTTGCTAATCGACCGAAAGGGTGCAGCAAGCATCGATTCATATGCTGATGATAGCCATGAGACAAGCATTGATTCATCCTACGGCGATCTTCACGCCGACCAAACAAAATTAAACGCTTTCCCCCCTATCAGGGAAAACAAAGAGAAAAAATCAGAAATCGAAAATGATGAAGACCTAGTCGAAAAGGAAGTGCTTGGGTGGGATGGGGACGTTGAAATTCACCGAACAGATCAAGCTATTCGCAATTACGGTATACACATTACTTAAATAATTTGGACGTGCCTCGTAAAATTGTTTTGAAAAAATAACAATTTATTTACAATTTAACAGTCATGCGCATCGAGTTTACTATAACAGTCATGCGCATCTGGGTAGCTAGCTACCCAATTTGCTCTAGCGCGCCAAACAATGAACGGATTTTTTGATTATTATTTTATTTTGAACCCCTATTCTTCTTCTCTTACTGGAGTGATTTTCAACCTTGACCTCCAAGGACCCAGACGTAAAAACAATTTTCTAAAAAAAAATATTTTTCTCCCATATAAAAATGTAAATTTTTTTTTTGATTTCAAATCCGTTGTCCGTTTTTTATTATCACAAGCCGTTCTCTTTTTATTTAGAAATAAAATGAAAATGGGTAGCTAGCTACCCAATATGCGCATGACTGTTAAAATCATTTGATCATATTTTTCAGATGGTTATAAGGTACAATGTCTTATATTTTTTTCTTAAAGACCTTAAGGTCTTATAAATAAGTTACAAGTGGTAACCGACTCCTCTATTTTTAAATATATATTATTTATTATAAATTATAATACTAATTTATAAGGTTATAACAATCATTAACGATTTATAAGGTGTAGAGGGTGTAAACTTTTCAAGTTCCAAGTATAGGACTTAATATAACCTGTACTATTTTGGTCCGATTAAATTGTCGCTAAAAACGGTTTCAGTAAAATATTATTAAGGATGGTCACGTTCGTGGGACAGTAATTGGACAAATACAAATCGATGTAACCTGGTTGTGTTGCCGGAGTTGCATCAAGCCAGTCCACCGGAGTTAACTTCCTTCAAACACGGATTCGATCGCATTAGTGAAGTATGTAATTTATTTATACAGCAAACGGGCATATGTTAATAATTATAAACATAAATTTTTATGTTTGGATTCTTTTTTCTTCCCACCTCTTGGGTTACATTTTCAACGACGAACAAAAATATATAAAAATACCGGTACTCTTTATAAGATACAACGTGTAAAAGGTCACAAAAGAGCCTAGGGCCCATTAAATTAAAATCTGTTTTGTAAAATCTTTAGAATTTAATTTGTAGAGCTCGAAAAGTTGATAAGAAAATGTGAAAAATATCTGTTGAGAGTTCTAGAATTTTTTGAATATCCAAAAAAAAAAACGTTTTTGTGTGTCGTTTTGGACAATACTAAAAAGGTATGTTACATATTCCATGGTCGCTTTTTTTTAGAACGCCCCAAACTAGAAGCAAATTTTAGAGCGGTTATCGAAGATCTAGGGTTTTCGTCAAAAATTCATTTTATAGATTGAGGCCTTGGCGTGGGACTTCACATAGAACATTTTAAAGATTTTTGTATTTTTTTTCGAAAATTGCATCTGAGTACCGACAATTTCTACTGGCCTTACCGCTAGCATGCAATTTGAAAATTCGTGTAATTTGACCCCAAGGTGTCATGTGACATTTTGGGTATCACCATCGTCTTCGATGATGTTTATTTAGTACATGTGCGAAGTTTCAGGCATTTAGGTAACCTGGTGCCCAAAATCGATCTGCAAGTACTAGTGCCCCAATTCTAGTGCCAGTAGAAATTGTCGGTACTCAGATGCAATTTTCGAAAAAAANATGATCGGTGGCCTTTTTCTTGACAAATTCCCATATCTTGACAATTTTCTTTAAATCCAGATGTAATTTGTTAAAATTTTATTAACCAGTTTTCACCAAAATATATTTTACTAGTTTTATATTTGACTGTTTCATATTTTATTAATACATTCAACGTCCTTATTAATACATTTAAATACATTTTTTCAGGAGATATGTTCCTCAAAACTGTATTTTCACCGTTCACATAGGCGGTTGAACAGTCGGTGTCCCAAATCTTGACACATTGCCCTTTTCTTGACAAAAATCCGGTTTCTTGACAGATTTTAGGCCCTATGAGTCATGCGAAAGTGTCAAGAAAAAGACGATATGACTGTATAACAGACATATCATATGTCACATATGTTTGAAGTGAGGCGTGACGAAGGTCTGACAAATATACCGGCTTTTATGACCGATCAAAGTGGAAAATTATCGGTTTCTCGAAGTACAAACCGAAAATTAGGTTAAATTTCAAATTTGTCTACAAAAGAAAGTCAAAAGAAGTCAATCTCGTGTATTATTATGATGCAGTACTAACACGATTTAACCCGCTTTTGTAGAAAATATTTCTCATAAAAATGATAAATTAGGCTGCAAAGTGTTAGTATAAAACTATTTATAGGTATTTTCGACCGGTTGTAAAAACCGTTTGTTTGTCTGGCGGAAATCAGACATTCCCCACGCCACACTTCGAACAGTTGTCTCTAAAAATATGGATTTATATTATTAAGCTGAAATGTCTGGCATTACTTTTTGGGTATTTATAAGGTCAAGTCAGCTATTTATACCTTGACGTTATAACCAGCCCCTTGAAATTAATAAATATTAAATGAGTTTTGTTACAGCCGCGGGTTTTGCTAATCGACCGAAAGGGTGCAGCAAGCATCGATTCCTATTCTGATGATAGCCATGAGACAAGCATTGATTCATCCTACGGCGATCTTCACGCCGACCAAACAAAATTAAACGATTTCCCCCCTATCAGGGAAAACAAAGAGAAAAAATCAGAAATCGAAAATGATGAAGACCTAGTCGAAAAGGAAGTGCTTGGATGGGATGGGGACGTTGAAATTCACCGAACAGATCAAGCTGTTCGCAATTACGGTATACACATTACTTAAATAATTTGGACGTGCCTCGTAAAATTGTTTTGAAAAAATAACAATTTATTAACAATTTAAAATCATTTGATCATATTTTTCAGATGGTTATAAGTTACAATGTCTTATGTTTTGTTTTCTTAAAGACCTTATAAGTTACAAGTGGTAACCGAGTCCTCTATATTTAAATATATATTATTTTTTATAAATTATAATACTATAATATTAATAGCAATCATTATTGATTTATAAGGTGTAGAGGGTGTAAATTTTTCAAGTTCCAAAGTCGCTAAAAACGGTTTCAGTAAAATATTATTAAGGATGGTCACGTTCGTGGGACAGTAATTGGACAAATACAAATCGATGTAACCTGGTTGTGTTGCCGGAGTTGCATCAAGCCAGTCCACCGGAGTTAACTTCCTTCAAACACGGATTCGATCGCATTAGTGAAGTATGTAATTTATTTATACAGCAAACGGGCATATGTTAAAATAATTATAAACATAAATTTTTATGTTTGGATTTTTTTCTTCTCGCCTCTTGGGTTACATTGTCAACGACGAACAAAAATATATAAAAATACCGGTACTTCTTATAATATACAACGTGTAAAAGGTCACAAAAGAGCCTAGGGCCCATTAAATTAAAATCTGTTTTGTAAAATCTAAATTGTAGAGCTCGAAAAGTTGATAAGAAAATGTGAAAAATATCTGTAGAGAGTTCTAGAATTTTTTTGAATATCCCAAGAAAAACGTTTTTGTGTGTCGTTTTAGACAATACTAAAAAGGTATGTTACATATTCCATGTATATATAAATACTTTTATCTTAATAATTGTACTCCGTGACCGAATGTCTGTCTTGTATATTGTGTACCCTTAATTACTTTTTTTTCAAGGTAAAATATTTTGACGATATCGAAGACGACGTTCGGATAATGGCAGAAGAATGTGATCGAATTGAAGGCTTCGTTTATTTGGCTGATACGTTTGATGGGTTTTCAGGCGTAATCGACAAAATCGCCGAATTCAATGGTGATGAATATGGCCGAAAGTCGGTTTTACTTTCGGTCGATGAACCCTGGTCCCGTGTGTCACCGTACAGGTTTTACTTTCGATTTTTAATAAAACTATGACTAAAGTAATTGTTTCTAAAAATGTTGAGCTAATATTACACACATGTATATTTGAGTTCGTTAAAAAAATCAAACCGTAATTTTAGCCTAATTTGCCAAGGCCTATCCCTCCAAAATTCATGCTCAATAAATATTCCGGTTTGTGATCGGGCGTCGACATCGACCGAGGGGCAATCTGGAACATTATCGCCACTAATTGCGCAAGTGTTGCGCGCAGTTGAGGACGTTGGTATTCCTGAGCTCGAACAGTTTTTAGTGCCAATGCGACAGAAAATTATTTCCACGTACTCAACAGGTATGGTGGAAAAACTAGAGCGTATATAAGACTTATAAGGTTTTTAAAGGCATTTTTATTGTCTGTTGTTATGTACAGGCCCTGTACTACAGGGGGTTAGTTTATGAGGTCTGAGATTTGGACCGCTATAAGGTTTTATGATCTTTTTTTGAAAAAAGGGGTCATATTGCAAAACTAACATCACGAGTAAAATCAGCGATCTCAAATTACCTAGGTCGCTTTTTTAGAATACGACAACTTTAAAACTTTTGGAAACCTCTAAAAGCCACCTTAGTTTTATAAGATAAAATATTTATAACAATATAACAACCGATTTTATTTGAAATATTTCGTATGTAAAAATAAAAATGTGTTAAAAAATTAATTTGTTAATAAAAAGTCTTTTTTTTTTAAGAACTGTCCAAGTCTCTATATTCCGTTGTCAATGAGTTCGATGCTTATGAACTAGAAACGTCATATAGTTGGTTGAAGCCTTGTCCGGTAAAAAGTCGCAGTCGTCGAAAACTGCCCAAACCCCAGGTGCTGACAACCCTGTCCCTTGCAAATACCTTTTCACTTGAAAAGCCGGAAAAATATAATGGAATTGGGGGGCGAAATGGTACACTGGAAGATGCCGTATGCCTCTGGTACAATCAAGCTTTCACGTGTGCCGCTAGGGCACGCATATCCACTGTCGAAAGTGGAACTCGAATTACCTCATTGCGCAACTCAAATGAAATTCATAGTTATCTGGCCGATTTGACGTCAAAATTGACGAGGTTTACTTCGCGACTAACCGGCTTTGATCAAGATGACTGGGAAGAAAAACTGGAAAATCTCATCAATGTTAGTCAAAGTCAATTATTAGAATATTGTAATCCCAACTAATGCAGGACCCATAAAGACGGTTTTTTTAAGAGTCAAACTTGTGTACAGCTTTTCACTATGATAGAGTTATCGAATCGAATTAATTTTTTTGCATTTGCAAGGTAAATATAGGGCATGTTCCCAAAATGGAGCACTTTTTTCAGTTAGACCTTTGTCCGCGGACAAATCACCGGACAAAACTCAAAATACCGGTTTTAAGCCGTCAAAGTAACTTAGGGCAAGTTTTTCTTACAAGATCTTCACTTTTTTGAGGAGCGTTTTTTCCAGAGACTTTGAAGGAGAATAGAGTAAATATCGATCCACAAAAGTTTTATTTATATAATTGAATTTATATTTATTGTTTTTAGATTCAAGATGCCACAAGACATAGCTCGTATCATTCCACGTCGTCCGATTCTGACTAACAAGCCCTGTTTCTTCATTTGACTTGTCATTCGACAAACATGTCTTTACCATATATTTACCAGTACTTTTTGTGCCTCAAAGTTATCGACAAAAACAAAACAAAAATTCAAATAAAAAATCTCCATTTTATTGTCGAAAGTCAAACAAAGCCTCTTTTTTATTTGTAATGCCTGTAGTAGTCCATATCTTCGTTATTACGAATTTGCGTTTTTGTTCGAGTGTCGCACGCGTGAGACTGTCCCAGAATTATGATCTATCAATTAATTAATTATGAAAATCGAGCGATGTCTGACTTTGATAATGAAATGATATATTTTAGGATTTTTTTCTTTAGAAAAATCTAAAGGCTCAGAAAATCAATCTAGTTTATTCTTGCCATCTAAAAAACACCTGGCCTTTTTAGGGGCAAGTCTTGAAATTAAATTTAAAAGTATAATTTCGACTTTCTTGCTAGTCAAATAAATATATTTATTTCCTATTTATTCATATGAAAATTAAACTATTATCGGCTCCGTTTTTTTTTCTAGAAATGTTGAAATATACTTTTATTTGCATTTTAGAAACACCGTTTGTTTTAGTTGTCTACCATAATTTATTTGCTTAAATCTTACTGTAGTAGTTGATGCCTTACACTGTCTATTGAAATTTATGTCTTCAAATACATGTTTCTGTGGCGTAGACTTTTATTGAAATACCGGAATCACCTCGCGCATTAGGGACGCTTTTACGCGAAAACAAGTGGTCAAAACGTCGAAAATATATTTCTAGGGTGATCCACCCCATTAAGGTTGTTTTCTCTAAAAACATGCCTAAAGTGCGTCAGGACTGCAATTGGCTATTTCCTTTCGCAATTGCTCTCGATTCTGTTTCAATTCGAGTTTTGCCCGTTATTTATTTTAAAGTAAATTTTTATTTGTTTAAAGCAATTGTCTTATTATTTATTTTTCCGTAGTTTAGACTCTGAAATGGCCACATTTGCCGACTTTATTCAAGCAGAAGAGGAGCGCGACGGCCTTCGTGTCAGTTGGAATGTTTGGCCGGCGTCTCGGCTTGAAGCTACGCGGAATGTGATTCCCGTCGGATGTTTATATTCCCCGCTCAAAAGTCGACCCGATCTCCCACCCATCAATTATCAGCCGGTTTTGTGCCCCCGCTGTTCGGCCGTCTTGAACCCCTTTTGTCAAGTTGATTATCAAGCAAAAATATGGGCATGTAACTTCTGTTACAGCCGAAACCCCTTCCCACAATCTTATGCAGGTAACTAACCTTATTTTGAGCAAGTTGCAATTTGACACCGTAGAGGGGTCATATATCAATTTCAGCAGTGAAATTTTAGGCTTACGTACGGTGTTAGGGTCCCACCTAAACACACGTAGACAGATGCTTTTCGGGAAAATACAATCAATTTTTGACTTCCATAGAAATGATTTATCACTTCATAAAAAATTTAGGTGCAACGGAACAACATCGACCATGTGAATTGATTCCCCATTTCACCACTATTGAATACACCTTGCCTCAACAACGTCCCAATCCGGGGCCGGTTTTCCTGTTTGTTGTTGACACATGTATGGCGGAGGACGAACTTCAATCATTAAAAGACAATATTGTGAGTCTTTAGGGTCGCATTTGACTCCTTGAGTGAATGTAATATATTATACATAATTGTGGTTGGTTATCAGGTAGACCTGATGAGATTTGGTCCATTATAAGTTTTTATAAGCCAAATATGGTCTTTTTGCACTAAGATCTAATGGTATTTCATAAGGTAGTACGGTCTACCGCGGTGTCTTGGGAAAAATCGTGCATTTTTACACTTTTGTTACAGGGGGGTCTGGTTATAAGGTCACAAAAGGTGACCGCTATAAGGTCAAGTCATCTTTTTTGCACTAAGGTCAAGTCATTTTTTTCCAGCACTAAGGTCAAGTCAATTTTTTTTTGAAGTATGTGTTTTGGGAAAAAATCTTTGAAATCATGTCTTTTTACGCTTTTTTGGATGAAGACCTCCCACCCCCCGCTCGCACATTTTTTTCTATAGAAATCATGTCTTTTTACATTTTTTTTCTATAAAATAGTGTCTTTTTAACATTTTGTAGAGTGAAGACCATAATTTTTTCGGGAAAATCAAATATTAGCAAAATATTTTTTAAATGGCATTAAGGTCAAGTAATTTTTTTGAAGTGCATTAAGGTCAAGTCATTTTTTTCGGGATTGACCTTATAACCAGACCCCCCTGTAATTAAATTGAATCTTATAACCACACCCCTAACTTGAACACTTATGAATAGGGGTTCTCTTTTCCATAAAACTTTTTGGCAAAGAGACATTCGTAGTCTACGAATCGTAGAAATAATCTGAAAAATCTGAAAAAAGACGATTTCTTTCAGGTTATGTCACTGTCAATGATTCCAAAACATGCACTAGTTGGTCTTGTAACTTTCGGTCGAATGATCCAGGTTCATGAGCTTGGTACTCAAGGAATTTCGAAAAGTTATGTTTTCCGTGGAACGAAAGATGTCACCCCAAAACAGCTCCAGGAAATGCTGCAAATTCGACCCACGCAAGGTTATTTAAATACACTTTTATCGGGGTTTCCAATCGGGTTTTCAGGATGCAAAAAACTTTTTTAGAAAGCTAAAAAATTGAGTACTAAGTACAGTATTTGGTTATAAAGACTGGTAATTTATTCGTTAAAAACTTATAATTACTTTAGGTGATTTTTTCACACTAGTTCTGTAATGTTACAGTTTGTTTGCGAGAACGTGACACTTTTCAATAGCTACAGCTATGACATCAGGTTCAAACCCAGAACTCTATGTTAGATAACAATTCATGTCCTTTAGAACCCTTTTCGAAACTCTGAATTATTTTTAATCTTTCTTGACATATTTCTCTGCTAAGGCGATCTGCATAACTTGTATCATTACCAGCGTATGCCTCCAGGTAGAACTCGACTTAGGTCGATTTATTTCATTAACCACCTCTCATAAAAAGATATTTATAATTTTTGCTTTTATATATCAGAAAAAAAAATACTTTTGAAATGTTGCGACTCGCAGCTTGCGAGAAAAAAAAAATCATTCACGTCATACTGACCCGGTTTAAAAATCATTTCTTTGGTATTTTTGATTTATTCATTTATGCTGACGAAGGCATTGATCGAACTGGTATCAACTTTATACCTTATAACTTATAGGATATCAGTTTTATCTTAATTACAATTGATTGTATGAGACAGTTTGTCCATAAATCCAAAGGTAGTTTTTTCAGGTTGTACCAAAATTACCAGTATTGGCCTCACAAGAACAGTAATTGTGTACAAGCTAAAAAAACTGCCAAAAAATTTGCCGCAAAATCTAATTTCGCTTCAAATGTTTTTCAAATATGTGCTTTTTAGACTATTGTATATTACTTGGGACCTTTTGATTATATTATATTTTTATAGAAACTATCGGTTTTAAGTATTGGTGCACTAGTCAAAAAATCATTGTGCCGTGTGCTAGAGTTACGATTGTCGGGCTTTGAGCAAATTTAATACCGTTTTAACCCTATTTTGGGATTGTGGCGATAGTCAAACCTTTAACACACGGTAAATACCCATGATATACTCGTTCGATCGCTGCCTGCAATATCGCTAGCTTTTCAATTATATACTAATATAGAATCAGTCTGGTTTTTGCAGAGTTGGGCTTAAACTAGTATGTGAACATCGGCTCTGGCTCTACATTTAATGACAGCTAAAACAAAGCACAATATGTTTGCTAGATTTATGTTATGAATGCCATTAAAAATCACTTTGAGGATATAAAAGCCTGTTGGCTATAAGGCCCATCGACTTTTATGAGAAAAAAGATAATCATCTATTTTTTAGCGAAGCACCGAAAATAGCTGTTTTAACCCCTTTTTAAATTCGAAAGTTAAAGATAAAAAAAATACTTCAAAATAAATTTTGAACAAGTTTTTAATTGGGATTTATTCATACTTATAAGCAGACTAACGTTGTATTGCCACTCAATTTATTTTGATTTTATTAATTGATAAAAATTAAAATCTAAATGCACGTTCTAGGTCAAGCACAGGCTGAACAGTTGCCACCCGGATTCCGTTTTTTGCGCCCGCTCTCGCAATGCGAGCAGAATCTTGAAGAATTGATTACGGAAATTCAGCGTGACCCGTGGCCAGTTCCAACCGGTAAGCGCGCATTGCGCTCTCTGGGTGTTGCCTTGTCCCTATCGGCCTCGTTACTTGAGGTCACTTATCCAAACATCGCGGGCCGTATAATGGTATTTACCGCCGGCCCAGCAACGCAAGGTCCCGGTATGGTTATAGATGAAGATCAAAGGTGGGGTCCAACGTGATCTAATTGCTCCATACTAGGGTGAACGCAAACAGACGTTTTTTGTTGAAAAATGAGTTTTTCGGTGCTTAGGGGTTAAAGTTGGAAAAAGTTTGTATTAAGTTTTTTATCACTGAATCAAGCTCTTAAATCAAGCTTTTAACAACGAAGATTTCCATGCGTTCACCCTGTTCCATTCCATTATTATTACATTCTTAACTCCGAGTACGGGCGTTTTTGGTTTATGATCGCCACTTAAGAGTCATTTCTTATAATGCTTTATAAAAAGCGACAAAAAGTGAAATAATCGAAAAGGTATACCGTATACCTTTTCGATTATTTCACTTTTTGTCGCTTTTTATAAAGCATTATAAGAAATATACCGTATAACACTTTTTTGATGTCCTCAAATTTGTTGTTTATGCCATATGTTTCGGTTATGAAAGAGTTTGAAAAATAAAATTTCTCGGATCCCAACTAAAGCAACGTTATTCGTGGCTGGCACGACATCGAAAAAGACAATATTCAATATATGAAAAAAGCGCAAAAGTTTTATGACGCGCTGGCTGAGCGCGCGGCAAAAAGTGGTCATGCTATTGATATTTGGGGTTGTGCGCTTGATCAGGTTGGCCTTCATGAAATGAAGAATTGCATTGTCGGTACGGGCGGATTTATGATTCAAGCCGACTCATTTAAATCCGCACTATTTGTGCAATCCTACAAGCGGATTTGGGAACTAGATGAGCGGGAGCAACTTGATATGGGCTTTAATTGCACAGTTGAAGTCAAGACGTCACGAGAAGTTAAAATATGCGGCATGGTTGGTGGCGGGACTAGTCTTAAAGGTCGCCAGTTACAAATAAATGCTGATTATAGTTTAACTAAAATTCTAGTTTAAATCAATACCTAACTTTTCTCTCTAAGGAACTTTTTTCTTATAAGTATATGATGTTCTTCGGAGATTCTGTCAAGATTTTTTCTTATTCCACAGACAAATGTTGTGTAAGGGCCGAAAAAAATTGGTTAAAATACCAAATTGTCGGTCTCTGGAAAACGGTTCGGTCTTTTGACGGCGAATTTCGCATACGGCACGAATCAAGCAGATAATTTGCTTTAGGGTACCCTGAAGTGTTAGTGATGTTGTGTAACTATTGAAAGTGGCCTCCAACTCGGTTTCGGAAAATGAAATAGGCCTGGGTGGAACATGTCAATTCCGTCTGCCCGCCTGCACTAGCGATACAACACTGGCCTTCTTCCTCGAGGTCGTCAATCAACACAATGCGCCTATTCCGCAAGGCGGCAAGGGCGTCGTGCAATTTGTGACGCGTTATACACATGCAAGCGGGGAAACACGTATCAGAGTTACCACGTTCACGCGCGCATGGGCCGACCCTCAAACGGGCTTAGAGTATATTCAGGGATGGTTTTTTATTTTGTACAAGGTCTGAGTTTTGGTCTGGTCACCTTAAGGCTTGTATTTCGTTTGGTCTTAGGGACATAAATCTATGAAATCATGACTTACACTTTTATTGAGTGAAGACCCCCAGTCTGGAGATTTTCTCGTGAAACAATTCTAGTAAACAATTAGAATTGTATAGATATAGATTCTATTAAACAATATCTATATGTATTCATGTATCATATCATGTATTTTCCTGGAAAAAAATCGGGGTATCATGTATTTTTGAGAAAAAAAAGATTGTACGAAAGCATGATTGTGTGGATGATGTGTTTTTTCTTGATAAACGTAATGCTTCGTGTCTTTTAATCATATGACGGGTTTCTACGGGGCCTAACAGTTTATAGTTTTTGCTTACAATTGCCAAAAACCTATTAGGCCGGCTTCGATCAAGAATGTGCGGCGGTTATTATGGCCCGCTGGGCGATTTTCCGCGCCCTCACCGACGAAGGGCCCGATGTTTTACGCTGGTTGGATCGGACGCTTATCCGACTCTGTCAACGATTTGGCCAATTTAATAAGGACGCGCCCGAGTCATTCCGGTTTCCCGAGACATTCTCAATGTATCCCCAATTTATGTTTCATTTGCGGCGCTCGCAACAATTACAGGTGTTTGGCCATTCGCCCGACGAAACCGCCTACTTTCGGTACCAACTCGCCACACAGACAATGGCCGATTGTTTGCTCATGATTCAGCCGGCGCTTTTTGCCTACTCTTTCCACGGTCCACCAGAGCCAGTTTTACTCGATTCATCATCAATTCAGCAAGATCGCATTCTTTTGATGGACACCTTCTTTCAGGTATGACTGTGGAAAATTTTAAGCACGAAACAAGGAAGACATATTGATTGACATACACAGGGTGCGCAGTTAACCGCCACCCTCTTAACCGCCAGTTTTGCAGTTAACCGCCAGTTAGGGGTCCCACTATTTTCCAGTGATTACGCCTACGCCCTGCGCAGGCATATAGGAATCCTATAGGAATTTATAAATGTTGGGAAATTTTCGTGAAATATTGTCTTTTACGAAGTTTTTGCAGCCGCCACTTTTTCCAAGAAAATGGCCTACGCACTGCGCCAGGTTAAGCGCCACTTTTGCAGTTAACCGCCAGGTTGAGGCCGCCGCGAAGGGTGGCGGTTAACTGCGCATCCTGTGTACTGAAATATATTTTATCTTTAACCAATTTTTGGGCTTGCGCCATCGTCAGGGACATACAAAAAGGTTTTTGGCCTCTCCAGCACCTTTTCCCTCAAATTCAACTCATTTTTACTCACTTAAGGTTTCTCGTATTAATTTTTTATTTATTTTAATTGAAATACACATTTGTGACATGTGTTCTCGGAGGACGCGATCTTAATATTAAATTTATAGGTTCTCATATATCACGGCGAAACTATTCACCAATGGAAACAGGCAAAATATCACGAGCAGAAAGAATATGAAACATTTGCACAACTATTGCAGGTAATTTGTTGTGAAGTTTTATTGGAAAGACTAAAGTCAAAATTTTGACTAAATTGCGTAAGTTGGCTTTTTTCAACCTTTCTGCTTCTTTATAAGGTCAGCTTATTGTCATACTGTATGACTCATACAGTAAAGTTTTTACAAGCTTGATCTTTTAACCGCACCCCTGTTATGTTTTCCAAAAAATATACATCAGCTACCTGGAAGCTTTTCCTTTGTTACGCAGATTTTATGTTAGCAAAACCTATACTTAACTTAACTGTACTTAAACTAATTTTTTTCAGGCCCCACAAGAAGATGCACAGGAGACGTTGGCGGAGCGTTTCCCTATTCCCCGTTATGTCGAAACGTATCATGATCACTCACAGGCGCGATTCCTGCTCGCCAAAGTTAACCCGTCCGTGACGCATAATAATATGGGTTGGGGCGCAGAAAATACAGCACCGGTGCTAACTGATGATGTCTCGTTGCAGGTTTTCATGGATCATCTCAAGAAACTCGCGGTCTCGTCGGCTAATTAACTGATAACTTAACTGTACACCTTTTAAACAGTTCTAGTTTATAATATTCTATCTGTCCTTGTGCAATATCCAATACTCCTTCCTTAGACCAATTCTTCACTTTTTTTTTGTTTAAATTATTAAACGGGGATCAATAGGGTGTCCGCGAAGTATTTTAAAGTATGTTTTGATGTGATTCAAGGAATACCAATCAAAAAGTTACAAATGTATGTAATTTATGTAATTTTCGGAAAAATTTGGGTGGCCCCCAACCTAAAGTTTCTTCTAAAAAATTTCACGGGAATTATCGTTTTTCGATAATGTATTTACATGTTGGACTTTTTATAACGTTTTGTTTACTTTGTGTCCAAGATCTAACAATGGAACCTCTATATTTATACATATTATTAAATTATTATTTGGAGAAAATGTGAAAGCTTTCGAATTAGCCATAAATTTTGTTAAAAATTGATATGGCAAACATACCGGCAACTTTGGCGATAAAATTTTATTGAGCTCTGATGAACAATCACCAAATTTATTTAATAATAAATCAAATTTAAAATTTCGTCGGAAGTAGTATTTCAAATAAATTCATATTCTTATTAGAATTCATGATTTTACTCAATCAACGAATACAGGGTAATTTTCTGAAAAAACTCTTCGCCCCTCTAGACTGCATTGTGAGCTCATTAGGGTTAGGTGACTTTATATCTTAAAATAGAAAAA
>SCLG01000018.1:389960-444931 GCA_004367875.1 Oikopleura albicans
AAACAAAAAATCATGACTTTTTTTCCATAAAATCATATCTACTGAAATTTCCCCAATTGGAAAGGTCTTGATATTTGTTATGTGGTTATAAAATCAGTTTTTTAAGGCAACAAAGGTCATTTTTTAAAACGTTGATCTTATAACCAATATTGGCCAATACACTGTACAGTTATTCCGAAATTTAGGGTTATTTTGGGTTTAACCGATGATCGTTCAGATGACACATAAATGTCAACATTGGCACCGGATGTGAGTGCTGGAGTTCAAAACTCCAAAGTTGACAAGAATGCGGTCATCCGTGGCGATGCGTCCCGCAAGTCAAAGCGGATTGGCCGCCACCGAAAGGAGGATCCCTCCGGTAATATTTTCTTCAAGCAGGCCCCCCAGGATCATATAGCCGGCGCACTGCAGTTAGGCATAACACACTCAGTTGGCGCCCATCAAGTTGACAGAGATGTGCTACTTCAAGACACGATTTAAATATCTCTTTGTACCTGCATCCTTAATCTCATTTGGGACGTTGATGCTCGAAAATAGCGGCCCTGTTGTGGGTTTAACTGCCCTAATATGGCAGTTCCTTTTTGGGGCGTTTCGGAGGATTTTTCCGACGTCCACCACGGGAGCAAGAAACAGGGTTAAAGAAAAAGTTAAATTTTGTTAGAGGTTTTTGTAAATTGTAGCATTTTGGTGTGACGAAATGTCTACGCTTTTACTAGAACGTTTTTGGTAATTTTGGTACAACTTTAAAAAAAATACCTATGTTTTAAGGTTGTACCAAAATTACCAGAAACGTTCTAGTAAAAACGTAGACATTATACTGTTCGTCACACCAAAATGCTACAAATTACAAAAACCTCTAACAAAATTTAACTTTTTCAAGGCTATAGGCTATTGGTAGTATATACGTTTGATTGTAATAAAAACCCTGGTGGCGGAAATATTGAAATCTATTCTCAGACTTTGAGGTCATCGAACAAATAAGCTTTCCACAAAGCGGAACCACCCAAACGCCTTTTCACAAATTTGAGGACTTCAAGTTCAAATCCTACGCACCACTGGCATTTCGCTACTTTCGAGATATATTCGATATATCGACGGAAGACTTTCTTCATTCAGGTGCGAATAAAAATAGTCGAACCTTACTTAACAACTTGATCACCTCGGTCACAAAATTCTGATTTCAAAGAATTAATTTATTATTTCCACGATATTTTATTTGTTCATCATAGTTGGTGGTCAGCCCATGGTGCCTATCGGAAATCCGGGTGCTTCTGGCAGTTGTTTCTGGATCACTCATGACGATGAATTCATAGTAAAAACCGTCCAACAAAAAGAGGCAAACTTCTTACAAAAACTACTTCCAGGATACTACATGAATCTTCATCAAAATCCAAAAACACTATTGCCAAAATTTTACGGTATGTTTTGTTCGGATTAAATTAAAAAAAATTATAACTTCGAAGATCTGACATTTTGAAGGTTATAATTTTAAATTATAACTTTATATTTATAGCCAAATATATATGTATATACTGTAGTCCTTAATTCCATAACGGCCGTTTTTGGTTCTCGAAAAAAACGGCCGTTATGGGGTAAATGGCGGGTTTTTTGAGGAAAAAAGCGGCCGTTATGGGGTAAACGGCTGTTATGGAAGCGCCCCTTATGGAATCAAGAACTGTATATATATATATATATTTGTTTTCACTAAGTCCCGTCATTTTTTTGAATAAAATCAACGTCTTTTTCGTGATATTTTTAGAGGATAATTTCCTGTTTACAGCGGAATCAAGTTTTATCAGCATTTATTTAAAACTTTAGGATTGTATTGTATCAATATTGGTGGAAGAAATATACGAGTTGTAATAATGAACAATCTGTTACCAAGAAGAGTAAAAATGCACCAAAAATTCGATCTGAAAGGTACGTCTTTGGTGATTTTTTTTGCGAAATTTTGTTTTTTATAAATACACGTATTTTTGAATTCATTTTTTATGTAGGTTCCACTCTGGGAAGAAAAGCATCAAAAACGGAACGGGAAAAGTCCAACCCAACGTTTAAAGATCTCGATTTTATTAATATAATGCCTGATGGTACGTTCTTCTTAAAGATTAAAACTTAAACTTAAGCTATATTTTTCAGGTATCAAACTTGATTTTGAAGTTTATGAAGCTCTTAAAGAAACTATCAAACGCGATGTCTTGGTATTACGCAGTTTTAAAATAATGGACTATAGGTAAGGTTGTTTCCAATAAAATTTTCCATTATTTTATCATTTATAAAATAATTACTAGATCAAATAATTGTCCTTTTTTTTCCTAAAGATTCATGTTTATGTTTTTTTTAATTCAAGTTCAAAAAATTTCTCCCTTATGAGGTTTTTCACGACTGATCGTACAGAGGGTTGGTTATAAGGTCAGTCATTTTGACCTTTATAACGACCTTTTTTGCACTAAGTCAGTTCTTTTGAGAAGCCCAGCACTAAGGGCTTTTGGTGGGAAACAAATTTTCTGGTCCATTTTTTTACGATGGTCATAACTTATAAGGTCAAGTCAGTTTTTTCAAAGTGCATTAAGGTCAAATCATTTTTTAGACCTTGAGTTTATAACCAACCACTGTAACACTTTTCTACCGTATGCTGGTGCTGGAATTGACGTGCTTTAGGCAATCTACATAACCTTTTTAACGCTATTTTACATCACCGCGTCAGTCTCAGCGCCAACACACGGTATACCCTCCGTATTTTTCGAGCTGAAGTCTTCACATTTTTCGGAAATCCATCCAATCATTTCATATGAAATAACTACCCACTATTTATGTTCTTCAGTTTGTACATTATACCTAATCAAACAATGTCATGTTTTTCGTGCTTTGTTTATGCTGCATGTTCAGTTTGCTGCTTGGCGTACACAATTGCACGATTGCGGAGCAAGAAAAGCCCGAAAAAAGCCCAGAAGGATCAAAATCAGTCCAATCCGCAGGCTCGGATGGAAGTACTAATGTAACGCTACGGCGTGGCTCTAAGGGTAAGTCCCCACTTCAACTCGGGTCCCCTTATGCACGGGCAAATTTAGAAAATGTTCTTTTGCGCAGCGTCGTGACTCGACAAGGTAACAAACAAATTAAAAAAGGGAGTTGTAGATTTTATTCTTTGCAAATGGTGACGCTAATTTAGACTTATTTGCTTTGCATTCACAGAATCAAATAACCTCGGTAAATTAGTTTTTGAGTGTTTTATTTAGTCTCAAGCAGAGGTCGGCATTTTGATTTTTTTTTTCTTGTCCAACCCGATTCCAATTCCGCGGGTAAAAGTCGGGTTAAGTCCGAGTGCCGACCTCTAGTCTCAAGGTAATGAAAGGTCGTTTTTGAAACACTGTCAAAATTTTCAGATAGGTCTTTATTTTGAAGCTATACATTTTTTCAGGGAACTATATATATAGTTATAGTTCGATAGAATATTCTAATTTCAAGTAAAATTTTAAGCTCAAAGATTTGAAATTGTTATACTTGAAAAATATTTCATGATAATTATGAAGTTCGATGAAATTCATGTGGTTTAAAAAAGACCTACAAAACTAATACACATACAATCAATTTCTAGTTTAAAGTTCTAGTATTAATACAGGGGGTTATAAGGTCAAGTCAGTTTTTTTTGTACTAAGGTCAAGTCAGTTTTTTTGAGTAGCATACTTTTTGGGAAAAAATCTTTAAAATCATGTCTTTTTTGCTTTTTTTTTGGATGAACAGCTTGAACGACAGCTTCAGCTTGGGTGTCTCAAATTAACGCTTCTAATAAATGATTTTTTATTCTAGCACATTTCTAGCACATGATTTTTTATTCTAGCTCAATGTAATTCAGCTCTCAAGTTCGAACCTTGACGGCCATTTGTTTGAGTGAAAATTTAATTATACAAATGTATTTGATTTCTCAATTTGAATATATATTTACTTCAATTTTGGTATTGATTTGTCGTATAATATTTTTAAACACTTGAAGAAAATCATTTTATATGCTGCATGTGTTTGGGTGAAATATAAATTTTAGTTAATTCATTTGTATACTTTAATTATTTAAAGTTGAAAAAAGACAATTGCTAGAACACATGCTTAACTACTATAACTTGGATGAAAACTAGATTATTTTATAAAAAGTAACTCAAATTTTAGAGTCAATTTGAGTACGCAATTATTGCGCTTTCCACCTAGACTTATACCTACCCTAACACATATAAGTTATATGATATAACTAATTTGTCTGTTTGCCCGCCAATCACCAGAACCTACCATTGAAAGTTTTCCGTGCTTACCCTTGTCCGCGGACAAGGGTACAAAATCTGTCGACCTCTGATTAGTTGTTGTACTCGTTGTGCACATTAGTGAAATAATTTTGTTGACAAAAATGTTAAGTAGTTCTAAAATATTATGGTATCTGAAAAATAAATTTAAGGTCTTGTATGTTTAACAAGTTACCCTTCTAATAATTACACAATTTGTGATTGGCTGGCTACCAAAGGATCTTACAAGTTTGGTTGGAAGCCGCAATACAACTTATAAATTCACTATAATTGCCTAGCGAAATTATAATGACAAGTCCGGACATTTGTCGTGTTCAATTTATTAAACATTATTTTAGCTCGCAATCGGGAAAAGAAGCATATATCGTTAAATCCAACCACACTTCAAAATATTTTGTCGAAATCGACTCGGCCCGATCGTTTAATGCTCGTTTCGGATCCATGGGGTGGGTTGCCAGCTACCAACTCAAATGGAGACCGACTAAATATTTATCTCGGCCTAATTGACATTCTTCAGTGTTACAAAAGTAAGTATTATAGCCTACAGGGGGGTCTGGTTATAAGGTCACAAGGTGTGACCGTTATAAGGTCAAGTCATCTTTTTTGCACTTAGGTCAAGTCATTTTTTTCAAGATAAATCATGTCTTTTTTCACTTATTGTTGGTTAAAATTAAGAACTCGACATATACGTTTAGAACGAAAGGGGTAAAGACGGGTCATATTTTTTTTTTAGGAATTATGTCTTTTTTCACTTTTTTGGGCTTTTAGAACTCAACATATACGTTTAGAACGACAAGGGTAAAACACAGGTAATAATTTTTTTAAAGAAATCATATCTTTTTGGACTTATTTCTTGCACTAAGGTCAAGTAATTTTTTTGGAGTGCATTAAGGTCAAGTCATTTTTTGGGGCTTGACCTTATAACCAGACCCCCTGTATAATTTATAGGTGAAATTAAAAGTATTTGTCAATTTTGTTTTTGAAATAATACGACAAGATATTTGCATACTCAAAATTGGTTCTCATTTAGGACAATTAAATTATAATCTTAACAATATATTTTATTTTACTCAGCGGTTCACATGAAGTTCTTGCGTTTTTTTTTAATTTTCTAGATGAGGTGATTCCATCACGAGAAAAAAAGTTTTTTTTTGTAAACTGAGATATTTAATGGAGTACCTGTACGTATATATAATTCAATTATAGTCTGTCTCTAAGACGAACTTACGTGACTTTAATCTGTGTATTCGTGAATGATAAATTATAATTTTAGCGATGAAGAAGATGGAACATGCATGGAAATCTATTATATATGATGGAGATCAGGTGTCAGTTCACCGACCCGGTTTTTATTCCGAGCGCTTTGAAAAATTTCTTTTCACAAGGACCTTCAATCGCCTACCAATGACCGAATCGCTACGCCGGTAAGTCCTCTACTAATGTTTAATATGCGAAAAAATAATTACATAACGTTTATTTTTGATTTATGTTGTCTCCATTCATAAACTTTTTTTCTGATATGAAGGGAATTTATCAGCAGATTAAGTTTTTTTTGTTGACCCCGATGTAGAGTTTCCCGTTCGTTATCGTTTTGATATTCATTTGATTTGATTTGAGTTTTTATAAAATATATTGACGAATATATGCCCAAACTTGGGAATTACAAAATCGATTAAGGTTAAATGAAAAGACGAAACCGAATCGAGGCCGTCCTCGCCTGCGTATCCCATCAAATAAATCAATCCGAGAAATGGAAAACGAAGCCGACGTAAACGATGAGCTAACTGCTGTAGAAGTTGCCCAAGCCAAAATCGCCGAAGAATTGTCACTTCAAATTAATTCAATTGACCGCCAGGCGACCTTCAAGGGTACAAAAGTAAGAAATTACAAAAAAAAACACTTGTTATACTTAGTACCAAATTCTCAAGAAGTCGGATTGTTAAAAAATAATAAAGTAACAATTTAGTATTTTGATGGTTTATAAGGTCACTCATGTTTTAAGGCAGTAACGAGTTGGGGTTTATAACTATAACCTTGTAATTACCACGCATAAGACACAGACAATAAAGTTCTATCATATTAGATTCGAATTCCTCGAGAAGCTCAAGATGTTGAGGTAACCTCGCCAGAAGACGGGAACGCTTCCGGGGACACAATTGACGACGAGCTTTCAACAAAATTGGAAGAGATCAAAACGAATACAAATATTCCTGGGGAGCATCCAGAGCCCATAAAGCAAGCCGACACGAAATCGGGTATGTTATTTTTTACATTTGAATCGTCTAAATATAAGGAGTCTAAATATAAGGAGAGTACGAAAATTATACGGGAAGGGAAGTTAATTTTAACTTAGTTTAATAGATTTTACATATGTATATTTTATACATATGTATGGATATACATTCTAGTAAACATTTTGATATTTTGGATTTATCCAATTGGCCTTGGATCAACAAATTTTTGGCATGGATTTTACAACACAGCTGTTGTCAAAGCCAAAAACTTTTTTAGACTATAAATATTATCTATAACATAACTATGTGCACGCCGAGAAAGTAATTACAGTCAGGGGTCTCTCGACGTGCACCCATTTTCTGTCAACGTGGACTTTTTGAACAAAAACTTTCCCTGAAAAATTTGGGAGCTTTTTTAGAAAAAAATATTGGACAGAAAAAACTTGCACATTGACTGGTATTCAAATAATGAAAATGTTAGAGCGATTGCTCATGTTTGTGAGTACTATACGGTTTAGGTCAGAAGATAGATCTGTTGCAAGGAAAATAACCCGTACTAATCTCTTTTAATAATTGTATAGGTCATAGTATAGCAGTCAAATCATGGCAGACTGTTGGGTTTGTTAGTTTGCTAACCAGTTGTCTAATATGTTTCGCCTCGGCGATTATTTGGTCATTAATGACAGTTCTCAATATCTGGAGTCCCGTTTTTTATAACTATCAATAAACATAAATCAGTCAAGTGCCATGTAATACGGTTACTTTGTTTGTAAAATTAAAAGTAAAATGACGAAAATAATGTTTTATAGTTCAAATTGTGCACAAATCCGCATCTGAAAGTGGCGCTTTAACGACGTGCACACAGAGTGCTGAACAAGAGTTATCGACTCATGATGTCGAAGTAAATATTTCATAAAAATTCATTCCTTTTTAAAAATACAGCTTATCACTGCTCAAAGCTTTCTTTAGCGTAAACATACATATGTGTTTTCATCAACATAATGTCCTTTGGGGATGTCGATGGAAAATACCGTGAATATAATTCTTAATATTCACATATGTTCGTGAACACTTTTGTCGCCAGCTGTTTTGCAGGGATCGGGTCAACTCAGGTGTATTTGAGTTTCTCGAGAAACTCGGATGTATTTTGATAAAAAAAGTGAAATACACCTGAGTTTATCGAGAAACTCAAATGCACCCGAGTTGACCCTTCTCTTTTTGGCAGATACATCGATTTTAGACGCAATTTAAGTCGATCTTCCTCCAAATTACAATATGCATCTCGTTTTTACTAAAGAATCCGCATATTGGGCCATCTTTCGCGCCCATGTCTAAAATATGATTATTCCCTTCAAATATCTATGTACGAAAAAAAAAATCGTTAAAAAATCGCTCATGAGGCTGAAATTCTTACTCGCTGTCGAAATAAATCACCCCCCCCAAAAAAGAACCGCTTTCTGTGATAAGCTGTTGATTTAAATAAATAGACGATTTTTCAACCTTAACACTGTTCGTATTCGGACAACGCAGTTTATATCCGGAACCACGAAAAAAAAAAATTCTTGCCCATCATAGCAGTAATTTTAGTAATATATGTGTCTTCTTAAATTCACAGCATTAGCCCTCTTTTTGACAAAAAAAAACTATGGCCGTCGTTTCTCTTCGTAAACTGGTCACTTTCAAAAACGTGCAATTGGATGACGATAAACGGTTTTTTCATGGAAAGGTTATTATTCAGAGATAACGTCTTTCGAAGTTTTTCAAAAACGGCTGGTTGTAGAAAGCGTTTAAAATGTTTTAAAGAAAAAGTATAACGCATATGTAGTACAGGGGCTGGAGGTTAGAACTTCTTGGATAAATAAATACAGGGGGGTCTGGTTATAAGGTCACAAGGTGTGACGGTTATAAGGTCAAGTCATCTTTTTTTTGCACTAAGGTCAAGACAATGTTTTCTTGCACTAAGTTCAAGTTAATTTTTTTGAAGTACAAGTGTATGTGTTTTTTGGAAAAAATCTTTGAAATCATGTCTTTTTACGATTTTTTAATTGGATGAAGACCAAATATTTATCCAATTGTGCGCTTTGTAAAGTTCCCATTAATTCTAATTGAAACGATGCTGGATTGAACCTTTGAAGTTTGAAAGTGGCCGGTCTCAAAGTAATTGTATTTGTGAATATTACAAATGCGATTTGTAAAACGGAACTGATTTATTCGAATATATTTATGTTTCAGTCACCATTGTGTCACATATTCTTGCGCTAATTTGATACTTGCAGTATTAGGCGACTTTTGCGTACACCCCCTGTATATCAAACGACTGAATCATGAAATTGATCAACATTAATCAATTTTATACTACCTATTCCTTCACTTTTAATCGGCAAAACTTTTTTTTTATATTTCAATGTTTTTATAATAAGATTTGAGCAATATCACTCGCTCAACTGCCAGCTGATTTTGATTGTTTTCAACTGCAATACACTGCTGAAGACATTACCACATATATCTCCAATAAAAAATGTGAAAATCCATTATTTATTAATATTTGTTTATATTTTGCGTTTAGTTAGCTGATTCGTTCATATGCCAGTTATAATATGTTTTGAAGCTGAAAGCAACCCGGTCGTATTACATCCCACATAATAAGAATAGTAATTGCGTGGGAGGTAATATAACCGGTTTGCTTTCAACTTCCAAATACATTACGTGAATATACCGAGTGTCGTAACATGAACTATAGAACCAAATCACGTTTTTGCTTACCCACGCATTTTCCGAACATTTTTTATAAATTAAAAGGTGTGGGCGACCATGTTTGACCAACGTCCACTTTTGTCTCCTAATTTAAATTTTTGGATTTTTTTTTCGAAAAAAGTGCGTCCCTTAATTTGAATCTGTTTCCTAACAGTCTCTCTTAATATGATGTACCTATACGGTGTGGTTCAACAATTAATTAGACAGAGCAAAATTTAACACGCACTTTTTATGTTGAAACAATATAAAGCTGCGTGCGGAAATTTGCCCTGACTGACTTATTGTTGGACCACACAGTATTTTAGTCCCCTTGTACCTATAAAATCGATGGTATATACCAATCTGAGCATTTGAATGATAACCGCCGCTTATTAAACACAAGATCCCTCATACTTGATAATGTGCAATTGAACAACATTGGCACTTGTTCACTTCATAAACATAAAGATCGAGTTTAGTCAAAAATGAACGATATTCTAAATTGTTTTTTATTTCGTTTTTCTATTTTTTCAACGAAAATGATTAAATAGAAAAACGAATTTTTAATTTAAGCAATAAATGAAAGACTCAGTTTCAATAATAACGCAAGATTTCCTTGAATATCGTTCAGTTTTACAGAACACGAACGATATTTGATTATTGCTTGTACTGTGATATCAATTCATATAGTTTATGTATATCCATGTCTGATTTATATTCAACTTATTAGTTTGAATGTTTGTTATTATTATTTTTTTATCAAAAAATGTAATTAAACGGATATGATTCGATTGTCTTGAAACTCGTTTTTCACAAATTCCATACCTTGCCTGAATTATTCAGTGATGCCTATTTTTTATTTTTCACGGACATTTTGATTGCAAGGGAATATAACCTTGATTATCTATTGTAGAGGTCACTTTTTGCCATTTGTCAATTTTCATGAAAAAAGACTAAAGTTGAATTAATAAAATCACAATTAAAATATCATCAACTAATTGTATTTTTGTGGAAAGCACTTCTTTAGAGNATTCTAAATTTTTTTTAATTTCATTTTTCTATTTGTTCAACGAAAATGATTAAATAGAAAAACCAAAATTTTAATTTAACTCCCAGGGGGAAGTGCGTGTATATAGACACACAACTTGTTTTTTTCGTCGATTTAAGGCACATGGAGGACCCGTAGGGCAAAACGGGTATTTCTGACCCCCTCAACTTTTCGAAAAAAATTATTTGTTTATTACACAAATTTCCCCCCTACGGGTTCCCAAAAACTCCTTCCCCTGAGAGTTAAGCAATAAATGAAAGACTCAGTTTCAATAATAACGCAAGATTTTCTTGAATATCGTTCAGTTTTACAGAACACGAACGATATTTGATTATTGCTTGTACTGTGATATCAATTCATATAGTTTATGTATATCCATGTCTGATTTATATTCAATTTATCAATTTGAATGTTTGTTATTATTATTTTTTTTTATCAAAAAATGTAATTAAACGGATATGATTCGATTGTCTAGAAACTCGTTTTTCACAAATTCCATACCTTGCCTGAATTATTCAGTGATGCCTATTTTTTATTTTTCACGGACATTTTGATTGCAAGGGAATATAACCTTGATTATCTATTGTAGAGGTCACTTTTTGCCATTTGTCAATTTTCATGAAAAAAGACTAAAGTTGAATTAATAAAATCACAATTAAAATATCATCAACTAATTGTATTTTTGTGGAAAGCACTTCTTTAGAGCTTTAGGTGAAAACCACGTTTTTTTTTCTTTTGAAAAAGATTGTTTAATAAATTTCTTAAAAGTACCTTTAAATAGGCTTCGAGGGCACTACCTGAAAACGTCAACATTTGAAAACGGAGAAAATTTGCCAAAATGGCCTTTAAAATGCTCTCTAGCGCGAAAATTTGTCTCCCTTTTCAATTTTTTTATTTCAGCAACGTAATCTACTCCGTTTTCATGTTTCTCCGTTTTCAAGTTTCTCCGTTTTCAGCTAGTGCCGCTTCGAGTGTACGGTAGACGAGATTTGGTATCTACATTTTTTGAGTGACCATCTAATTTTGTTCGACTTTCATCCGCGTTAATGTTCGCTCTAGAAAAACGTCCAATTTGAATTTTAGTTTCCTAATTTTAAATTTCGAAAAACGTTCTTAAATCTTGTCTATTGAATATTTGAAATTTTTCTTGATAGCATGCTAATTTTGGCCCTTCAAAAAGTGACCTAACTAGTTTTCACAACTTGACTAAAAATCTTTATACATGAAATCAAATGGTATTTGTTCACTGTTGCTCTGTTTTTTTTTAATTATACGATTGTGTCTTATTATACTCATACCGCGTTTGTAACGTTTTTCCGATTTCTTTACAGATAAAATGGGGGAAGAAACAACGAGATGTATTTGTAATTTTACCCATCACACGGCACAGATGATTTGCTGTGATGGATGTGGCGACTGGCAGCATGCTGACTGTATGAGTATTGACAAAAAGAAGCTGGCGGAATATGAGCGCAAAGATCTAGAATACTTATGTGATAGGGTGAGTTGAAATATACTTAAACATAACCCGTTACGTAAACAATATTCCGTTATGTTAACACTTTTTTGGGATTTGATAAACTTCGATTGTCAATTATTTAACCGAACGCCCTACCCATTATGGTACCGGGGGGTATAGCTAGTTTGGCAGGTAGCCGAGCCCGATGTCGCACAGGTCGACATCGCCTTTTACTAAGGAGGTAGAAAATCAAGAAGCGGAACCTCGACAACGGTCCAATGAAACACGCGAAAAGAAGCACACGTGATTTTAGACAAAAAACAAAACAATAATTTTATGATTGAAGAAATAGGCTAAAATATTGACAAA
Organism: Oikopleura albicans; assembly: GCA_004367875.1. Taxonomy (NCBI): domain Eukaryota; kingdom Metazoa; phylum Chordata; class Appendicularia; order Copelata; family Oikopleuridae; genus Oikopleura; species Oikopleura albicans. The sequence continues at coordinate 402,096 of SCLG01000018.1, forward strand.
AATGCGTATAAATTATGTTTCATAACAATTTATAGTTGCAATATAAAACTAACCTTTTTTTTCATGACATTTTCAATCTATTTGAACGTTTTTTCGTCTTTTTTTTCTCTCTCTCGCTCTTTATTTATAGATAAAAATACAATAAATACATAAATAAAAATACAATTATAATACAAAACGAAAACAAAACAAAAAAACACAGAATGATTTGCAACTGAAAAAACAATTTTAGGCGCCAACGCTAACGGCGCTCTGTGCGCCCACCAGCTGAAATGATGCGTTGAAGGCGCCGTCTAAGACCGTCTTCGCAGGTTTTGTAGAGATAGGAGTTTTTGATCTCGTGTTCCCAGACGTAGGTAACACAATTGATCAACTCCGCCCGGCAAGAAAATTTTCCCCCATTTGACCTCTGGTAAACCAACCTTTTCAGTTCGTTCCAGATACTGTAGTCAAGGGGGTTAGCCCCTGGGCTATGACTTGGCCAATGAGTAAAAACTAAAAAAATAAATATAAATTAAAGAATAGGGGATAAGCGGACAGTTACACGGAGGACAGTCAGACGAGGGCAAAATAAGGTGCATAAGCTGAAAAGGAGATACGCGGAGAGTTACACGGAGGACAGTCGAGTGGACGGGGAGGGCAAAGTAAGGGGCACAAGCTGATTTGGGCGAATACAGAAAAATACGAAACCTGAAAAGGTCCAAAATTAAAAAAAATTACCGAAAATACAACCCCTTTAAAATTTGGCTGATTTCAGTTTCGTCCTTTTCTGTATTCGCCCATATCAGCATGTAAGGAGCCTTATTGTATGAAAAAAAATTGTTATATTAAATAATTTAATTGTCGTATGAAGAAGATACAATGATATCATTCTCAAAAGAGCAGCATTCTGAAAGTCGTACACATTTGTCCATTGTATTATTAATCTCAAAATCCACCCGTATGAAAAAAGTAATGGGATAATAACTTGTTTGAAAATTGGCGTACTCTTACTTAGCGGTGAAATTTTTTCGCGAAATGAAACCTACCCTTACTTCGCGTACCCTTACTTGGTAGTTTTTTTTTCTGATAAGAAAGGTCGTTATAATAAATAATAGGCCAGATTTAATCTACCCTTCCGTTGATTCAAGACGTTAATGTTAATGGCTACGTTAAATGTCGAACGTTAATGGGCCACTGTCAAAAAAGTTTCTAAACTCTGAATCTTGGACTTTGGCGCTGGTAAAGTTTGCATCTTGAAAAATGCATGATTTTCAACACAAAACTTCCAAAAGGTTTTGGCGGCAATATGTGACTTGAAGGTAAAATTTTTGACCTCTGACGCGCTCCCATCATCGCATGAAAAAAAAATAAGTTGTACAGCGAAATGGCCGAATTTAAGCAACATCATCGGGATAATCGCGGGAAAATAGCGACCGAAATAGGCGCAGGGGGAAAAAAGCTTTTAAAATCGGATAAACGGCCGGGATGGGCGTAAGGACTGAGGCGAAGAGTTAAAGTGAAGTTTTATACAGTATGAGGTATAATAACGCGTTTTTTGCTTTTCTAGTTTTTAAGCCTTTTAAATACAAAAATTTGAGAAAGCGAGAAGCACGTTATTATACCTCATACAGTATGAGTCATACTCTATGTGGCGAACGGACTATGATTACAGATATCAAATGCCATAAAGTTTCGGTTTTGGAATAAACTCAAAGGGGAAAAACTACCTTGATCTCGGTAACCATTTGGTGCACGCGTTATCCAGCACCCGAGACCGAACATTTCGTCGATTGTCTCCATGGCTAACTTGCTACAATGGGGACTGGCTCCGTCCTGCATGAGCAGGACGCCGTCAGCAGGTCGGTTTTTTTCGTGGTTCCATAATCCGGCATCTTTTAAATCCTGGATTAACGGGATTAAAACAAGATCAATGTAAGCCTTGGTATCAAGCCGTCCGTTTTCGAAAACTGTTAAGTCGAATTGGTTCTTAACCACTTCACCTCTTGCGTTTATTTTTTCGAAGTGCATGGGCCGGATTGGAAATTTTCGGTTTTTTGAAACAAATGCACTGAAACAGACCCATTCCGTCTTTCCTTTGCTTATCTCCAACGGATCTGGTGGCGCTAAAGACCACACAAATTTCCCATGTATTTTTGAGCAGCTGATTAATATGTTCGATTCATCCGAAAATAAAATTTCGAATTTTCCAGAATCTAACACTTCCAGCATATATTCAGCAAAGAGTAATCTGTCTCGAACGTGAGCCTCAGTCAGCGCTGGTGCAACTCGAACTAAATAGAAATTTAAATGTAAGAATTATCTCCAAATAAGGGTCGGTTTTGTGTTCCAAAAAATCCTTATTTTGAGATTTCGTCTTTTTCTGTTTTCGCCCAAATCAGCTTGTGCCTTAACTTAACGTTCCGTTAGTTTGCGCTCTCATTATATTTCGAAGAAAGCGAAGCCGACCCTTACTTGGCTCTCCCCTGTATATGTTATCGGTCTGTTAATTTGCGACGCCAAATACTTGAATTTTTTCTCTAATGTTTTGACACGGTTCTCAAAAATAGCGTCCGAAAAAGGAGCAATCGTCCGATAATGTCTCAAAAAGCGTCCGAAATAAGCGCAAAATAAATTGGGTGAATTTAATCGACGAATTAAAAGTTTTTTATCGAGCAAATCTCAATTGAAGACATAAACACGCCTTTTTACCCTCTGCACCCATTTCGGTCGTTTTTTCAATAATGTTAGCCGTTTTCATAGTTTACTTACCGGAGTACTTTCTGTAACCCATCATGCGTACATACTTGTACGCTTTTGCCCGATTGCAATTGAGATATTTTGCGGCAGCCGCAACCGAATTGTTGCCAAGACCATTAGATTCGCGATCGCAATTAAGGTGGTGGATGAGTCTATCACATAGCTCTTTTTCAGCGGCAGTTAGATCCTCGAATCTTTTTTCTCTTTTTGCTTTTTTTAATAAAATATTTAGGATTTTATTTGCGTTAAAATTTCGAAAAATTCGGGGTTGTTTTTGAGAAATGCAATTATAGTGAGAAAAATCCGCTTCAGGCCCATAAAGACTTTGTAAAATTTCGCGGGCAAAATGATTTATTTGTGAGACAAATTTAGGAAGTTGCCTTTTTTTAATGTAAATGTCAATTAAATTTAGGTTTCCAATAAATAAATTACATAAATATTGGCCTGCTGGGGTGTCTCTCATCACTTTTAAGTCTCTTAAACTGTTCATTTTTGGCAATTCATCATTCGACGGTATTTGATCGGACAGGTTTTCATAAATTTGGGTAGGTTTTTGTACTTCTGGAAGAATTGGAAATTGAGGAACAGCCGGTGGAATCTCAGCCGGTGGAATTTCAGCCGGGGGATTTTCAGCTGGCGGAATTTCGGGCACATTTTCACGATTAACCGGAGGATACACCTGCGTTAACACTTGTTCATTTTGTCGAGAGAAAGCAAATTTGCTTTTTTCTGTGTATTCAACGTTTTTTTGGTTTGTTTTCGTTTTTGTAATTATAATCTCAATTTTAATACCGTCGGATTCATAGTCTTTGACTAGTTGTTCGGCTGCTTTAATTAATTGGTTTTTTCTTCTATAATTCTTGCAATTTTGTGAATTTTTTGGGCGCATTTTCCAAAAAAAGAAAAATAATAAATAATGAAAAAATTTACGAAAAATTTATTGCTAATATACAGATTTTATAGCGCCTATTTTTCCGTGTTTTTTAATTGCGCCAAAAATCACATATGCATGCCACATGCTTCGACATATGCTTCCCGAAAAATTCTTGAAGGGGTAATCATGACTTATAATTAATGGCATCAAAGGATTTTGGTCAAATAATCACGGTTAGAGTTCTACTGTGCTGTGATTAATTACCGACATCAATGCGCAAAAGTTGAACATACAAATTGTTCATGAAAGCGGGATTTTTTGTTATAAGTTGACTGAATTGTTCCGACAAAATCTTTGATTTCATTTCTTTCATTTCTCAAAAGAAAAATGGAAAGAAAACAATTCTTCATTTGCTAATCGAATTGCATGAAAAAAATTATCAAAAGTTAGCTATAATAAATCAAAATGCCATTGTTCATAAAGTCAAAAATAGGTCCTGGGTAAACATGATTTAAAGCTTTGATTTTGTTTTAAGCTGACTTTACACACAACAAATAAAACACAATTATAAATGTGTGAAAAATTTTAGCATTTTTTTTTGCAATTTTGAGAGAGAGAAAAAAAAATAGAACATGTTAAGCTGATAAAAATCATTGTTTAAATTTGTTTTTTCGTTTTTTTCTATTCGTGTCTTCCAGCATTCGGGTACTGTATCGAGTACCGTAGCGCGAAAAAAAAAATATCGATTTTTTACTCTTTTTTCATTTTTCACTTTTTTTTTCTTTTTTTTTCTCCTCCGGCTCACGTACATCGCGAAAGTAATACCAGTAACAAAATTCCATTATTTTAACAGTTTTAGACGTTTAATGGTTTTAACATAACGGCATGTGGTGTATGTCAATATTGATTTTATTATTATTATTATTATTATTATTATTATTNTTGATATTTAATAAAACTTAATTTAGTGCAAGCCTCGCGAGCTGGATTACGAACGCGCCAAAAAACTCCAGCAAGAGTATAACTTCTCGCGCCGACGCCGTACGCGACCGGACAGCGCTACACATGAATCAAACTCAACTGAAAACGGTAGCACTGATGATGACGACACCGGTACGTATATTTTTCCCTTTAGCAATCAAGGGTTTTCCGAATCCAGTTCTTACTCTCAATAGTATTGAGTCAATTCGGACGCGTTTTTGAAAAATCCCTCTAAAGCAGTTGAAAAATGGACACTTTGCCTCAATATGGACGCTATTTTCGAGAATAAAAAACGTGTTTATTGGAACTAAGGCCTGGCTTTTTGTGAGACATTTTATCCAGTTCCCATTGAAATATTTAGCAAACGTTAAGAACAAAAATCTGATGGTATTTCTTAAGTTATGGTTTCCATATAATTTTTCCCTAGCAAAATCATTGAAATAACATTCAAGTAGTCTACAAATACTCGGATATTTTGACCAAACACGTGTGTTATAACATGTTAAAATAATAAATTATATTCAAATTTCAATGAATCATTCATGATAGGATACGTGATAATTTAAGTCCTAAGGTCTCAAAAGATTTTTTAATACAAGAGAAACGCCTAAAATTGTGATTTTTACTTGCTTGGAGCGTGGTAACAGCACGTTGGTATATAGGCCTGTCTTGTTCTCAGGGAACCGAACTCTCATCACTCTGGTATCACTCTGGTCAGCGTCATTTATGATCATCATTACCTTAAGGTATTTTTTGCACTTTACGGGGGTAACTGATAGCTTGATAAAAAATCTATAAATATTAATCATTTAAAATTTTCAACGTTTCTGATTTCTTATGTAATGGCTTTACACTGTATAAGTATACTTATGCAATTGTATACTTTTGATATTCCATACTTATTGACCCTGGTCAAAATTAGACTTATATAAATATAAAATTTATCTTACAGTTAGCCCTTTTACTGTGTCATACGATGCTTTTATCCATCAAATGTCATGTGAGACTGTAACTACAAGCACTTACGAAATATTTTCGTAGGAATTCCCGGATATCGCCGACCGAGTAGGGACGAACGGAAAGCGGTCGAGCTCGAGCGAATTTTCCAGAAAATGAGCCGCGAAGAACACAAAAAGAAAGAGAAACGACGCGAGCTAACGCCACGAGAAGCTCGCGAGGAACAACAACAGCAACAACAACAAATTCAACACCAACAACAAATCCATCAACAACAGCAGCAGCAGCAACAACCATGTCCGTCGTCAAAGATGCCCCATGAACGTCGGACAGATTCCGATGATTCGGACAAAAATGAAGTCGACAATGAAGAATCGGACGACGAGCCTGAAGTACCTGGGAGCTTGAGGCCAAGAACTGACAAAACGCCCTATGGCTCTGCCAAAAAACGTGGACGCCCTAAGGGTTCAAAAAAGAAAATAAAAACAGAAGAGGAAGAAAAAATCGATATGCGCGAGAAACGAGGGCGGAAAATTAGAGGTACGAGATATCTGTTTAAAAATTACAGCGAGTTGATTATGATGCCAAAAATATTTACATTATTTGTATAGAAAATAATTTTACGGCGTTAACTTAAGTGAATATGTTTCTGCTTTAAACGTAAACGGTTCATTTTAACGGCGTTGAATACAAAAAATACATCAGAAATAACAAATTTGTAAAATGATTTTATATTATAAAAACCGATTAGAGTTTAAAGCAGAAACACATTCACTTTAGTACAAAAAATAAATAAAGTTTGATAATTCGTTGTCACGGTACGTTTTGGGCGTATCAAAAAGTGTTACGATAACTGGCCAGTAGGTGCATTTAAAAGTGGCCGTTAATTTAAATTAAAAAAATTAAATTTAAATTAAAAAAATATATTTGTAGATGATTCACGGCCAGGCATATCGCCAACAACAGTTCAAGAGTCGCCCATGCCCGGCAGACCAAAGGGCCGCCCAGGCCGAAAACCACGCCGCATGGGGCCGCGATCGAAGGTCATGCAGAATACATTCAACAACTCGGGCACGCCTCTACACGATAAGGCAGATGACACGACCAAAGACAGCGAACAAAATGCCGAAGAAAATGATCAATCTGAAACCGAATCAGCCGATAGGTAATTATTAACACAAATGTTAAACCTATTTTTAGTCAATTTTTAGGCTTGACCTTATAAGTTATAACACCACCCATCACAGAATTTAAATGTATTTAATTCAAATTTTAGTGGTCTTGTGGATGAAAGTGAAACAATGGATGTTGAGGAGTTAACCGTCCCAATTCGAAACCCGTTCATTAAACGCAAATTAGATATCGAGAAATTTCAAGACGTACCCCGCTTTGGCCACGACGTTATAGTGACCTTTCACGATTGGGAATGGCGAGGAGGAAATAATTCAAATGTTATACGGGTTGAAAGGTATATACTTGTATATTAATATATTTACAGTTGGTGTAGTAACGAAGTGACACTTTGGTAAACCAAAGTAAATAGGCTCATGTATCAAATGTCGAATGTATCAAATGTCGAATTTCCCAAAACTATCAAGTGTCGAACTTTTTGATGAATTTTGGACGAAATGTATCAAATGTCGAATTTTTTAAAATCGCGTTTTGGACGAAATGTATCAAATGTCGAAAAAAATGTAAACAACCAAAATAACGTAAACAAACCAATATGAGTCACGATGAGTCATCGATCTTTTTTATAAAGCAATATATTTACTGCGTATTATAAAAATATAGTAGGTACAGAAATATGCTCATTCTCTCCACGTTTATGTTACATACCGTATGACGGATCATAGATTGATGAGCTTCGAGCATCATCATATGATTTTTAAAGCTATTTCGGAATCACCGTATCAGTCTCTAAACCAGTACACGGCTCATACTACACCGGGTGCGCCTTTATATTTCACTCGTTCCCGTTCGTGTCGTTATGTTTCACTTTTTCCAGCTAATCCGCTTACGCCCTGCGCCATTATCTTTCACATCATGTTTCACTTTTTTACATTTTTTATAGGATTTATTACATTTATTCGTATTTGTCGTTAATTCCATAATTCTCTTTTTAATTTATAAATTAAAACAAAGAAACAGACTTTCAAATATTGTTTATTTTATACTAGAGATTAAGACAAAATTACAAAAATTTCGACATTTGATACAATTGGGACATCCAATAATATCAACTGTAGAATTTTTTCGACAGTTGATACATTTGGGGTAGCCAATTATATCATATGTAGATTTTTTTCGACAGTTGATAGTTTCGGGTATTTTTTTTATCCAATCAAAACGCAGGAAAAAATTGTTCATATTTTTGGGAGTCATTTTTACAATAAAAAAATTCGACATTTGATACATTTCGGCAAAAGTTATNAAGTAAATACTATTTTTATTTTTTGTCAAAAACTGTCACTTCGTTCCGTCACTTTTACCCATTTTCCCCAACAAACTCGGAAAAAGTTTTATTTATTTTTTAGATTTCTTGTTAATGTAGGTTTTTGATAAATCAATGTCTCTTTTAATTACTTAGCCCTTAAAATTTCAAATTCACTTGTGCACGATAAATTGTAAACCCTGGGGGAGTTTGTTACAAATATAAAGCGCGTAAACGTTAAAAGCGAACTGAAAACCTACGTAAGATACATAATGTCTCTTTGAGGTGTCTCTTTGGTTGATTCGAGTGATGCCGTAAAAAGCGCTGATGGTGACTCAGTCTGAATTTCAGACTACGGCCAATTAGGTGTCGCGACACGTCGTTATGTGAAACCGAAAATGAGCTTGTGTTTTTTTTAACATTGCCTCCAGTCAAATTCGGTTTGCTTTTAACGTCTACGCGCTTTACATGTAATTATGACATTTCATCTGTATGGATGTAGAAAAATGTTTGAAAACTAAAACTGGGCATTCGATTTGAGATGAATAAAAACAAAACAAATTAAGTGATTCTTGGGAAAGCAGTTTGGGCGGAAAAGGGGGACATTTCAAAAAGCAATGGCTAATGAAAAACACAGAAGAAACCAAGCAAGTTCCGGCTGTTGACGAAGTTGTTATGGAAGAATTACGGAAAAGAAATATCGACTTTTCTTCCATTGAAGGTACAATTTGTACTATATTTTATCCTCTTTTTTATAATAAGTGCGGCGCTCGCGTCTGTAACTGAATTACAAGCGCGCCTATTGGATCATGCATTTTTATGGCCGCCTTATATTGGCTAGCGTCCTTTAGCCACGCAAACAACTCACCGCGCTGCTTGTAATTATACTTATATGGTCGTTTTTGGCTCAATTTAAGATACAGTACCCCACCCAAATAAGTTACAAAATGGCGTAATTACCCAAATAAGTTACATTTTTTTCAGACAGAAGTTGTAACTTATTTGGGTGGGAGACTGTAATTCGAGATCATATGACAATTTTACCGGTACTTCCGATCATGGTAATCGATACATTTACTTTAAGACCAATTTTGTAGGATTTGGTATAAATAATAATAGGTATTACGGTCGTAAATACGGTTAATTTATTATTAATAAATTAAATAATTTATTTATTAATAAATATTAATTTCCAAAAAAAAGTTTTAATTATTTTATTATTTGAATTCAGACATTTGCAGTTTTTCTTACTTATGAATATTTCTAGGCCTAAATAATTCGTTTTCTGTGAATCATGAGAACGGCCCATCGTCAGAAAATCACGTAAACAACCACGACGATCCAGATCGCTCGTTTTCGAACTTCACGACCGAGCGAAACCGGTTTCTATCGGAACCGGTACCGGGTGCGTCTGGCCAGGAGAAAATATGGCAGCCATTTGCAGCTGCATCCGCTAATCAAAATGCTCAAACCGTGCAACCATCAGCAAGCTCACAACCATCACCTTCGACCGCACAGGCTCCTTCGACCAGTCAACCAGAATCAGGTACACAATTTTACGAATGCTGGTATATTTTGTAGGGGGATTGTTATAGAGTCTGCTATCATATCCGTTCGAGGGTGATTATTATTTTAATTTAGTTAACTAAGTTATTAATAAATTATTAATTATTATTAACTAAGTTATTAATAAATTAAACTTAAAAAATACCACTTTGAGATGTCCTTGTTAATTTTCAGCTTTTTTTTACTTAAAAAATTTAGCTGAAGGTAAAAGTCAATCTGAGGCGAATAAGAAGGGCAAAAAGTTGTCATTAGCGGACTATAAAAAGCGTCAAATGGAAGAGCGGAAGCGGCAAGAGGAAGAGCAGGCCCGTGAGGAAGCCGAACGTCAACGTCAACAGAATAATCGATTGTCGACAGATGCGGTGAGTGCCGTGCTAAGTTCGGCGGTTGCGGCGGCTACAAATGGCTCCCGGGTCCAAACAGTCACCTCGTCCGATGTCGACTGGCTCTCCTCATTAGTTGGAATTAATCTGAGCGGCAGTCCGACCTCGATTGGGGAGTCGAGTCAACAATTGACACAGTCGACTGCCGCCCGACTCAGCGATTTGGCGCAGGCAACTGAGCAGGTAAAAATGCAATGACGCTTTTTGTTCATGATTACACGTGCGTAGGTAATTATACATACAGGGGGTTTTCGGGCTTGACCTTATAACCAGACCCCCCTGTAATAAGATTGGAGGTTTTGAACGCTACCCTTATTAAACCGTTACACCGTCATTATTTGGTAAAATGTGGAAAAACGCCCTTTTCTTTCTGCAAAAGTGATTTCATCTAATGAATTTTGAATTAAATGGATGGCGGACTTCGAAAAAAAATCAAATCAATACGGGACCGAACCCACCTAAGGATTTTTCAAGCAAAAATAAAATTTCGCCGAGTCAAAACTTTTGTAACAAATTCTTTAGTTTGAATGGTATTTATACAATGGCTGAAATCGAATTTACTTGGCATATTTGTAAATAATAATTGCTCGCCCTGAAACTTCTAATACAGAGGGGCTGGTTATAAGGTCAGCCATTTGTGCCGTTTATAAGGTCAAGTCAGTTTTTTTGCACTAAGGTCAAGTCAGTTTTTTTGAGTATCATGCTTTTTGGGGAAACTTTTTAAAAATCATGTCTTTTTACGTTTTTTTTTTGAATGAAGACCTCCCTCACTCTTCTATAGAAATCATGTCTTTTTACACTTTTTTTTCTATAAAATAGTGTCTTTCAAACATTTTTTAGTGTGAAGACCGTAATTTTTTGGGGGGAATCAAATGTTAAGAAAAAAATTGAACATATTCCCATCATTTTAACCTTAAGGTCTTATTGAGGAAAAATAGTTTCTGGTTGGTTATAAGGTCAAGTCAGTTTATTCACAGTGCATTAAGGTCAAGTCAGTTTTTTAGACCTTGACCTTATAACCAACCTTATAACAAGTCGGGTACGGGTAATACCCAAGTTAACCCGAGTGTCGATCTCTGCCCTGTACGAAATTGACCCCAAAAATTATAATCATATTATTTTAGGTGTTAAATACGGTTCGTGCAGCAAATGTTCTGGCTGCTTTGCATGCTCAAAATCGATACCGAAAATTGTAATTACCATTTGGAAATCATTCGGCCAAAAAACACCTCGTCTCAGGAATTTGGACTTGCATTGATGTTTCTGCTTCCTTCCTTATCTAACGCTACGGTTCAATTCAACCCTTTCATTTTAACATTTTACTGCCGATTCATGAGGTTTTTTAATAAAAAACTTAAATTCTATAAAAAACAACAAACAATCAACAACTTTTGATACACTTGTGTTCATACGTTATGCTGTTATCACATTTTTCCACTTTTAATCGTAACTCCCAAAAGAGTAAACGTTAAGGAAAATCAAATTTTGTAAAAAAAAACACAACTAGAATAGTTTCTTCATTCAGAGAAAAATAAAAAAAGATGTTATGCTGTAAAGAGCGAATCTGTTTCATGAATTTGTTAGGTATTCGTACTTGCGGGTTAAATGCTCTCTTCATATAAGTCTGATGTACCAGTTATTGGGTTTGTCTCCTTATTAATGCAAGTTAAATCATCATGTTAGATTTAACGGTTAAATTTTAACCCTAATATTACAGGGGTGTCTGGTTATAAGGTCACGAGGTGTGACTGTTATAACTTATACGGTTGTAACTTATAAGGTCAAGTCAGTTTTCAAAAATGCATTTAAGGTCAAGTCAGTTTTGACCTTGACCTTATAACCAACCCCCCTGTACAGCCCTATAACTTATAGGCTCTAAGTTAAATGCTATATCTTGCAAGTTATTTTGCAAATTAATTTCAACCACTTGTCTATTTTTGATGTTTCAACCCAACAGCGGCTTAAATCGATCTCTACTGATTAGTCCTTATCACATGTATTTATTGCTTCACTATTTAACTGTAGGCGTTTAACCTAAACGTATTTTTTATTTCAGCTAAGACTGTAATTTTGACCGGCCGATATGTCGTCTTTAATGAACAAACCAAAGTCTGAATTGTCTCCCGAAGAATTGGAAGAGCGCGAACGGCATGAATTCCAGACTGGTCCCCTTTCAGTACTCACCGAGTCTGTCAAGAATAACACACAAGTTCTCATCAACTGCCGCAATAACCGCAAGCTCATGGGCCGTGTTAAGGTTAACCTAATCATCATTTTTTTTATAAACCCCCATTGTCAATGGGGTCATTGATTTATATCGTAAACGAAACCTGTCCCTCAAGGGGGTATTTGTTATAACTTCTATGTTCTGGCATTTGACCATTATAACGTCAAGGGTCATGGTCTAGGGCAGAGGTCGGCACTCGGATTCCAACCCTTATTTTACGCGCGGGTTGGACAACGATTTTCAGGCTTTAAAAGTCGGGTAAAACTCGGGTAACGGAATTCGGGTAAGAATTTATCAGAGTTTTACCCGCGGGTTGGAATCGGAATCGGGTTGGACAACCGTTTGAAAAAACGGGTTTTACTCGGGTTTAACTCGGGTTACGAGTAAAGGTTGTACAAAAAATCAAAATGACGACCTCTGGTCTAGGGTTAAGGTCAACCTAGTTTTTCGCATTTTTCGTTTTTTGTTGTTTTCGGAGAATTGATAAATTATGAATAAAAAGCGTTTTTTAGGCCTTTGATCGCCATTGCAACATGGTACTGGAAAACGTAAAGGAGATGTGGGTTGAGCGACCAAAAACATCGAAGGGAAAAGGAGGCCAGCCAGTTAACCGTGATCGTTACATTTCCAAGATGTTCCTCCGTGGAGATTCAGTCATCATTGTTCTGAAGAATCCATTGGAAGCTGCTAAATAGAGGAAAACAGGTATGACTAGTTTTAACAAATTGTTTTTAGTTTTAGGATAGCGCAATGAAAGTTACTTTACCCAGGGCTGTCCATTTATGCGTTCTTACCTCCTAAAGGATGGGCTTAGACCTAATGAAACGCATTCTTAGAAAAGTTTGGTTAAAAAATCTGACGCTTTTGACTAGTTTTAACATTTGTTAATTAGTTTAATTTATTGTTAATTTATTGTTAATTAGTTTAATTTATTGTTTCTAGTTTTAGGATAGCGCAATGAACCTCACTTTACCCAGGGCTGTCCATTTATGCGTTCTTACGCCTAAAGAATGGGCTTAAACCTAATCAAACGCATTTTTAGAAAATTTTGGTTAAAAAATCCTACGCTTTTGAGTGCTCAATTTTGTTCCATTTTGCCCCTTGATTTTTTTTGGATTCCACGTTATAGTCGACCATGTTTTAATTTATGTTGAATAAATCTACGATTATCCATTTATCGGAGTCCAGAAGATGGACATAAATTGTATGTTTAGTGCAAACAATGGCACGAATGGTTTATCATCCTGAGTTAGTGTATCACGCCAGATATTACAACGCGGGTTCAACTAATTTTTTGTCATTATTCATTGCTGTACTCAAATAAAAAAATAGCGAAAAATACTGATAGAAAGGGGACAATTTTACATTGATGTACTGTACATCATGTACACGGGCATTTTTATAGTTTGAGCCAGGGCTCGGCACGAAGGGCTTTTGGCACATGGCTTTTTGTGAGCCAAGCCAATTTTTTTGGGAGGGTCTAAAAAGCCAAGCCAAGCCAAATTTTTTGAGAATGTAAAAAGCCAAGCCAAGGCAAGCCAAAAATTTTCAAGAGGGGAAAAAGCCAAGCCAATGAAAATGCCTGGCTTTGCCGAGCCCTGGTTTGAGCTCTAGTCTATATTTTATAGTACAGGGGAGGTTCGTTATAAGTTCAGAGATTCGGGCCGTTATAAGACATTAAGACTTTTTTCCTTGAGACCAGCCCGCCATGTACTAATTCCGGATAAAAAAACTGTCCGTGTGCCTAAACATCGAAATTGTTCGTTTTAACTTTATTGTTTTTCTCAGTTTCTACACTATTAGCATCAGCAATACAGCAAAGCACGCATGTACAGATTTTCAGCTAGTAGTTTACGTTATAAGAATATAGAAAACGTGACTATCAGTGATAGTCTATCACACGAGTTAAAAATGTTGCATCCTTTATTATCACTGAAAGAGTGTAAGTGAATAATGTTGTTCTTTAAGCCATTGTTTCTCGAGTTGCTATCCCGGATATACTTTTTTGATATAAAAAATAGAATATCCTATAGAAAAGATATGTTTCAACATAAAAAAATATAACAATGAAATTTTACTTTTTAATATTTATCTTAACAGCAGCAAAAAAAGTTCAACAGGAGCGAGAGAGTTTTGTCCGTATTGACTATTTGCCAGAATTTTTGCGACCAAAATCGACCGTCGAGTTATCGTATTATTGCTCGCGTAATTTATTTCTTGTTCTTCATACAACTTTTATCTTGGGAGAGTCTCGACAGCATCAAACTGAAGTATTTGGATAATTAAGTGATATTTTAATAATAAGGCTCTTAGGTTACACAACAAAAAATTATCACAATATTAAAGCGCAGTGCGTAGGCATGAAACGTTAGGGTTTCAACAACGATATCTTGGAATTTACCGTAGTTTTAGGGAACTTTCCCTGAATTTCTGACTATAAATTACTTCTAAAAATATACCGTATGATAGGGCTACAAACCATAGGGGTTACAAATCATAAGGAAATTGCTCAAAGCCTAGCAGTCAGAGCCCTATCATACGGTATATATTTGTGTATAACAATATACGTACTAACAGGAATGGGGTGATGTGTCTGTTAGGTAGTTTTATCGACCAACAGATATTTCTCATTTGAAATGACTCATTTCCATTATACGTAAAAATTGAAATTTCATGCTTTTACAACAAAAACAAATTATATAAATAAATACAGGGGTTTTAAGCTACTACTTATGAAAAATATGCTACCTCAAACAGTATATTATAGACTACAACTATCCCAGTTATTTATCTGAAACAGTTTTAAATTGTGAGGTGGTTAATGGTGAACAGACCTTTACATATCGCCTGCAACATGTGCCAAAATCTTTACTCTACCGAAGCTCAAAATCATGGTCGGCGGAAGCGGGTTCTAACATACGGGTATCATTTAACGTTTTCCTCATCGATCGTGGATTTTGGATTAAAAAGTACGCCCAGCTGGGTGATCTGAGTAGAACGGCGGAGCAAGCAATTTTACAATCTTATAACCGAGTCCATAGTAGGGTTCGAAATTTTAAATTTTAATTATACCGTTATTAACGCATTTAGATTTTGCTGGTTGATCGGAAGCAATTTCCAATAGTAGTCGCTTTATTTTGAGTGAGTCTTTTGTTGGATTGGTCAACATCGCTGGCCAATTACCGCATAGATCGAGGTTAGGTTTTAGCATTGAAAAAAATTAAATAGATTATCTTACCCGCGCTTGTTTATCCAATTACAAAAAAACATGCAACATGTTTCCAGCCCTACTCACAGCATTATTAAAGTTTTAAAAGAGCATGAACGACCTGCTTATAAGCGTAAAATATGCCAGTCCATTATGCAAAAAGTCAGACATTTATCGACTGACCGTTATGCAAAGTGTCATCTAGGTAACAGCCAAAGAAAAATCATCAGCCAACCGATCGCTATTTCCCAGACCGGGTGGGGAGTATCTGTTGGATTACATCCGATAACCGAGCCTTATTTGGAGCGACTGAGAACTAATGAAGTTAAATTTAGGAACGGTTTAAAAAGCGCTTTAGGAAAACGTTATGACATCCAGACGATGGACAATTTTTTGAAAATTTTCGTACTCCAGTTCTGAGCATGTTTTAACACAAATTTTACTCACATCAATGTCAGAAAAAAGAGAATGACGAGATTAGAAAATGCTCTGTGATTAAAACTTTCTGGTTTTGAAATATTTGATACAAGGTAATTTCACCCAAAAACTGTACAGAGGGGTCTGGTTATAAGGTCAAGTCATCTTTTTTGCACTTAGGTCAAGTCATTTTTTTCTTGCACTAAGGTCAAGTCAATTTTTTTTTGAAGTGCCTTAAGGTCAAGTCATTTTTTTTGAAGTGCCTTAAGGTCAAGTCGTTTTTTCGGGCTTGACCTTATAACCAGACCCCCTGTACCACAGTTGAGGTCTTATAACCACTGTTGGTATCCTGTTTTATCAAATGAATAATTAAGGAATGATTACGTACTCGATAAATACTGATTTACACATAATACTCAAAATTTCTTTTATCTCGTTCCACTGGGCATAAACCAACAGATTGTAAACCAAATATCAGTTACCAGATTCGTCTTTATTTACTCAAAAATTGTGCTGGTCCATTTTGTTCTATATTTCATGGGCTTCGCGAGGAATTCGCGACTCCAACGCTTATGCTGACGTGGGACCGTTTTCTTCAAGTTCAAGTTATGGGCGTGGACAATTTGCCATTGGCATTCAAAACAGCATGGCGAATACCTATTGGTGCATGGGTAGGCTCCGGGTTCGCAGATTCTCTATTAGATTTAAAAAAAAACGTCCAGATGGGTATCTCATTTTCCTATACGATATGAAATTTTGGTAAAATGTTATATATCAATGATATACCTAACCACGGTGTGCTCCAACAATTAATCAGTCAGAGCAAATTTTACACGCCCTTTTTATGCTGAAACAATATAAAACTGCGTGCGGAAATTTGCCCTGACTGATTCATTGTTTGACCACACAGTGGTCATGACTTATATCAATTTGACACCGACTGAATCGTAATCATTTCTAAAATGTCCAAAGGGTAAAATGTCGAAAATTTCTAGACATTTTACCCTTTATCACCTTTACACTTTATTGACAATAAAAAATTCGATAAAGAAAAACAGCTAAAATCGCCACACCTATAAATAATTTTTTTCGAAAATTGTCGACAGTTTACCCTTAATCACTCTTACACTTTATTTCCTTTAAACTTTATCACATTTTGCCTTTATCTACTTAACCCCTTTTTGTACAGGAATCATTCAAGTAGAATTTCTACTGTGGAAATTAAACATATGTCTGATTTCGAACCTTCGCTAGATTTGTTTTGGGATCAAACTGGCGAACATATGAAATTGGAATGTGAATATGTGCTCCATAACAGGAACATCAAAGAAACATCCCACCATAAGTTTGAAAAACCTGTACAGTATGATGACACAGATATGCGATTTTTCGTTGGAGGCAGCAACGTCATAGGATGAAAATTTGTTTTCGCTTAATTGGCTAAAATCACAACCGTATACGGTCTATTGGACATGTAATGTTTCCAAAAAACTTAGAAAATTGGTTGCAAATACTTGATTTTCTTTACATTTTTCATCTTTTGAAAGCGCTAGTGGGAATTGACGCTATTGTCTCAAAAATGTTGATTAACCGCGTTGGAGTTGGCCGAGCACCGAAAAAGATGACCTTCGAGCAAAAATTCGAAAATCTATTGAATCGCGTGAGAGTGAAAAAGCAAATCATTAATCGTTTATCCATGAATCTTAAAGCAACGCACTCGTTCAATTATACTAAGAATCGTTTTGCTGATTTTCGACAAAAGCGATCGCTGACGCCGAAAGACAAGGGTGGAAACTACGCGAATTATGTTGACAATAAAGGAATTTCCTCAACGATGTATCTCTTAAAAGTTCAATAATCAGCCGACATTTTTTAGTCTAATTTGAGTAATAATCTAAAATATACCAGTTTCATTAAGCCACAAAAAATATTTTTACTCGAATGTTGGATTTAAAGAAAAGCCAAAAAACGTACATTTTCGCACGGCCCATCGCGAGGCTGAGTAGTAAATCAGGGCGCGCGGCGATTAAGCACGCCTTCGTTCACGTATAATATTTTAAAATTAATTGATTTTTCATACGATAATATTCATCCCTGAAAAAAGACGCTCATCATCGATTGGCACGTCAAATTGCTCGAATTTGTTCAAATTATAAATCTCATAAAGGACGGATTGAATGCAACAAGCGTGAAATGGATAAACGTTTATCGACTAGGATTTCAAATTGCCAACCAAAGACTGTTCGGGACCTTTCAGAACTTCGAAAATACTTGAAGTATTATGCCAGTTACGGTTGCAAAAAGGCTATTTCATTGATTTCGAGCCTTTATTCTACGGGATTGTTTGGCCAAAATGCGTCCAAGAATAAATTTTTATACAGCCTAGTGAATATAGGACTGGATTTCAGTTAATTGTATCTTTTAAAGTTTATGTTGCAACTTACCTGTATATGGAACACGGAAAAAACTTCATTTATGGAAAAAATCCAATAATTCAAAGCAATTTTTTATAATTTGTTTTTAGTTACGCCTTAACGGATAAGAAATTACCTTTTAAAGTTGACTTTTGTCTATTAGTAGATTCTTTAGTCATGCTATACCCCCTTAATGCTAGTTAGAGATCCTGATTGGTTTGTTTCCACGCGTAGCTTTTGCCTACGTATTTTTAGAACAATTTTTTAATAATTAGCACTTGTGTTCCCTCATAATTAAGGGCGTATTTGATCGAAATGTAAACTTCTTAATATTTTATTTTTGATCAATCGAGCTTTATGGTAAAATAATGGACATATAAATTATATTCTAATACCAAGTATTATACTAGTATTATACACAGGGTGCGCCGTTATGTTTCACAAAAACATTCGAAAAATAGTGAAACATAATGGCCCGATCGGGAACAAGTGAAACATAACGGCGTAGGGCTTAACATATAAAGTTATGTATTAGGGGAAAATATTTTCTCGAAAAAGTGAAACATAACAGCACGCTCGGGAAAAAGTGAAACATAACGGCGCGAAACATAACGGCGCACCCTGTGTACTCTAGTATTGTACTGATTTTAAATTGAAATTTGTTACAGCTGAAAATGACGCGATGATATCAAAGTTGTCTCTAGCTCGTCATTTCGAGTTAGCAGGGCAAACAAACATTTCACTAAATTTCTACGCAGAAGTGGCCGACCGAACCATCAAGCATCGCCAAGCAATGCCGTTGGATCAAGTCTGGATCGATCCTGTGCGCTTGACTGATGACCAGGCGGTTGGCGAAATGACCTCTGAGGATGACGGAATTTTTCAATGGGTTTTGCATCAGGCGCGCCAGGGAGTTACAGGGGCCAAAACAAACATTGCTCGGCTACTTTATCACGGAGAGCGTGGCTTAACGAAAAATGTTGCTGCAGCTTATAATTATTTCGTTAGTGCGCTAGGGCCGGATTGTAATAAAATAGTTATGATGAATTTTTTCGACACGAACTGTGGGCAGTTTAGTTGTTTATCATAAACAATTTATGGTTACAACCGACATTTTGTAAAACAACAATAAAAGCAAGTAAAATTGAAAAAATGAAATACACTGTTTCGATGGAGACCGACGAGAACGGAGAAATTTCAGCTGTTTTGCTTTATGCAATTTTTGGATCATTTTCAAGCGAATCTGATATCATAGCGACAGTTAAAGCGAAGACACATGGTAGTTGAAAATCATAAGAAGTGACTAAAAACACTAATACTTTATTCATATAACACTTATACCTTATTCATATAACTTACCTTGTGTCCCACAGTTATAATGCTCGTTTTTAACTTCTTTTACATATAAAAGCGAGCATTATAAATTATAATTTATAACTGTGGCATACACGATATACTATTAGTTATGGTCCATAACGTATGGTCCATACGGTATATGATATACTACCGATATTCAATCCACTGAAGGAGAAAGTGGAGATGATGCTGATCTTCAATACAGCATTGGTATAATGCAATTAAAAGGCGAAGGAACCCAAAAAGACATTCAGTCCGGACTCGAATCGTTACACAAATCAGCATCTAAAAATAATGCCGGTGCTCTAGTGGGCCTCGGGTATTATTACATGACAGAGGGGGATGAACTTGAAACTGCTGTTGGTTATTATGAGCAGGCTGCACAACTAGGGAGTCCCGATGCGATGCATAATCTGGCACTTATCAATATGCAAGGATTGTATCCTAATCGTCCCGCAAATGATGTTTATTGGTGGGTTTAACAATGACATATTTAATACGCATGTTGCTGTGTTAGAGTAAGGACCAGTCTTTCATTTCAAAAAATCTGTCAAGATTTGGCGTTGAATTAAAAAATTAATAATTTCAGCTTCCTTTAAGGAATATATATACATAAATTTAGATCATTGCCATCAATTTTTAGCGTGAGTATACCTAATCTACAGTAAATGTAGTCTACAAGTTAAGTCGATTTGATGTGGTTTATAATATTGTGTTGTGATGGGTCACCGTGTGGCCGAAACATTTTTTTGTTAGTCTGTTTTTTAAGTAGTCCACAATTACTGTATGTAACATACATTACGAGCAGCGCGGTGAGTTGTTTGCGTAGCTAAAGGACGCTAGCCAATAGGAGGCGCCTATTAAAAAAGCATGAGCCAATAAGGCGTTGCTTGTAATTCACTTACAGACGCCAGCGTCGTATGTTAAACTCAATCATAGCTTCAATCAGTTTTTACGAGCAGCTCAATTGGGCCATTTGGAATCAGCCTTAAACCTCGTGCATTACTATACCAATGGAATTCCAGGAGCGTTACCAGTCGTACCAGTCGATGCCATTACCTGGGCCAAGTTTATTGTTTTTGAATCGAACCGAGAATATGCCTTAACTATGCGTTCCGCTAGGCTGTCCAAACTCAATTTCAAATGACAATTAGATCGTTACTCTTTGATGCCGTGAACAGGGCTCGGAATAATTGGATTTATTTTTTGGCTCGGCTTTTAATCGAAGAATTTTTTTGGCTCGGCTCGCTCGAGCTCAAACAATTTCTATCTCAGCTCGCTCTACCGCAAAAATTCTCTAGCTCGGCTTGGGCGATCAAAAAATTGCTAAATTAAGCCAAATAACAATTTTTGGCTCGGAACGAGTCAAAACGAGTCAATGGTGCCGAGCCCTGGCCCAGGGCCCCTGGGAGTGAACACAATTTACCATCTTTTGTGAATCATTTCCCAATTTTTTGGGACCATTGCTATTGACAGTCATGTTCAGGCACACCGTGAATTCTTTGGCAACAGATTAACTTGCTTTTTTACAAAATAACTTTATTTATTAATGTACCAAAAAGTAACAAGCACATAAAAATGTCGTAAAACACAAACAAAATCTGATTTACAGTTCATGCTTCCACAACGCGACAGCCCACAACGCGACAGTGCGGTCACAACGCGACAAGTTTTGGCCAAGAGAAAGTGTCACGTTGTGGGCGCATCAACTGTATGCGCCTAGTTACCAGACTCTATCATTATTAATTCCCAAAAATCGGATTATAGATCCATGAGAATAAATGCATTAAAACATCCATAATGGCGTTTTGATTAAATCTGACCAAATGTTTTTCACTCGATCTGTGATTTAAACTGGGAGCTAAACTCCATCCGCTTCACTTGGGCCATAGGGTGGTCCGTCGGCAACCCCCGACGCCTTCAGCCCAAGTGAAGCATTACCAACTAAAACATAGAAATTCGGCCCAAGTGAAGCCCAATTGAAAACATAAAACCCCTTAGCTCAAGTGAAGCATTGGGCCCAAGTGAAGCATTGGGCCCAAGTGAAGCCCTCGGCCCAAGTGAAGCTCTCGAGTGAAGCTCCCAAGTGAAGCTTTTGGCCCAAGTGAAGCTTTTTTCATGTTTTTTTCTGCATAATTAGGTTAGCTAAGTTAAGTTAGCACAATTAGAGTAGCTAATCTATTAAGTTCAAGTAATAGATTAAGTCGAAAAGTAAGTTTTGACAGCCTATTCACGGCCTTGAAATACTCGTTGCAATCGCAATCTGCACTTGCACTCTTGTATTATACCATGGCGGCTGACATAGGTTCCGAGCTCGGCGCATTCAATGCCGGTTATTTGACTAATGAAATATCAAAGTTTTCGAAGAAGGAAGTCAAAATGGAAAAATATTTTTGGACACAAGCGATAAAATCCCAATACGGACCCATAGAAAAGGATAGGATTTGTAACTTTTTGATCAGCTGCATGTACAAAGTTGGTCTAAAAGTCGGTATAAATTGTGTTGACCATTGTGTTGAAGCGCGAAAAAAATTTGAAAGACAATTGCGCGTAACTTTCAAACACGTATTTAATTGGCTGGCCCATTTTTAGTGACTTTGCGTCAATTTGTGGAAAAGCACGTAGAATTTTTTTCTAAGAAATTTTTCACAAACGATATATGGATTATAAAAATTACAAACCATTATTTTGACAAATTGGTAAATTTCAATATGTTTTTGAGTGACGACTTATAACAAAATATAGCATTTAGAGTCCACTTAATTTTTATGAACTAAATCCAGTATGTAGCACAGCATGAATATGTTGGGTGAGAGTATTATGCGCCTTGGTAACGACATATTACTAGCCGAGCATTATTTTCTACGTGCTGCACTCTTACAATATCCAAGAGCTTACTTTAACTTGGGAAGATTTCAGCAACTAAGGTAATATACATAAATACTCGATGCTGCGCTCGGCCTCGTTTTAAAGTTAACTCAATTTCAAAGTTAAGTCATTCACATTTAGCAAAAAAACCATTCAACAATTGAGACTCAAATCAAAAAACATAAACGAAGAGTGTTTTGATAAATGCATACATTTTGGGTCTGTTTCGGAAGCCATGCCATGTCGCCTATACAAACTTAAAACACTTATTCTCCAAAAGAAAAATATTTTATTATCTGCCTTATGTTTATTTTNTTGTCACCCCTAAAGGAATAGAGTTTTAGGAAATGGAAAGCTTCTTTTATATTTAAATAAAAGCGAACTACTCCAATAAGGGTGGGTTGAGAATTTGTTCGAAACATGGGTGGGAATCAAACTTAATTTCATCAATTTATTTAAAATGACTCGTTTTTTCTTCCAAAAAACTTGTTTAAATAAGATGAGATATTTTTGTTCGTGGTAAGATTCACTTTTAGTCGTTCATAGTGTACACTTTTCACCCTAAACCTGTTCTCACCCCTAAAGGAATAGAGTTTTAGGAAATGGAAAGCTTCTTTTATATTCAAATAATCACTCCATCTTCATATACCACTTTCTAAAAGCTTTATTTATTTAGAATTATAAACAGTAAGGTTCATTTTCTCGGCCCAAGTACGGGCGCCTTCGAAATTGCGTTCTGACCATTCGGACATGCGTTTAATTACATCATCATTTAACGTAGATTGATCTTGATTACGAATCTTTTGTATTCTATCAAAAAAGCCTCCTGTGACAAGTGAGGCATTATGTCCCAAGTAATTGGCCATAGTAGGAGAATGTCGTGTCCAATGCATCTGATGCTCCAACAAGTCTGGAGAGATCTTATCTTGTTCAGATTTTGTTTGACTAAATAAGGCTAAAGTCGTTATAGAAACCCGTCCAGAGTGTGCACAAAAACGCGGGGTTAAGTGTGCCAATTTCTCTAGGCTTCTTATCTGTTTTGTGAACGCAGCTGTTTGAATCGACTTTTGTGCGTTGGAAAAAAGAGGGAATAATTTTGCATGTGCTGGGGCTTTAATCTGATCATTAACTATCGACCAACCACGAAAATTAATCCATTCGGCTAAGTGTGCCAGAGGTGATAATTTTTGGTCCTCTAAGTCACCAAATACTATCGGTGATGTTTTTTGATTGGCCAGATCTGATTTAGAACCTGTAGCCCTTATAACCGCCACCAATTGAGTGTCCTGTTGGACCAAAGAAAGTTGTGTAACTTTTGCGCTCAAGAGTTCACCAAGTCGACACCCGGTAAAAAGGATCGAAACCGTCAAAATAACCTTCCCCATTTTAGCATAAAAAACTTGCTTTGGATTACCAGTTTGTATAATTTCATCAAAATTGTTCATATAATCCGCCACATCCTGTTTAGAAAAATATTTGGCCTGTTTTCGGATGTATAACTTATCGCGCGTTATAGTCTTTTGCCATTTCTTGGGAAAATGAAAGGCTTGGGGAAAACGTTGACAAAAATGAAAGTCAAAATTTTCCCGAATAACTCGTACCATCATATCAAAGTAAAGAAAAGCCGAACGTGGCGAGATCCCTTTTGTGTCATCCGCATATGTGCATCTACCCCGTGGGGAAGCCCAAGATATGAGCCACGTGAGCCAGGATTCCAAAGGAATGGAATTCACATTATCCGGTCCGACTTGTTCTTGTAAAAAGGTTAACAAACTCAATCTGGTACGTTGTTTTGATTTGAATACCGGATTATTCACCGTTTCTTGAATACAAGACCATTCTTCTTGAATTCCCTTTTTACTTTCACTAATAACCCGTTGAATCGTGGGTAACGCCCTCGGAGGGGATGCCTGTTTACATTTAGCGAATTCAAATGCAAAAGTATTACCCTCAAAATCAGTTGTCTCTGCAGTTTGTTCTAAAGTTTGCAGTGTCGGAGGTATGGGTGGAACCGACGATTTGATCTCCGAATCATCTTCCGACGAGATAATGATCGGATCATCATAAAGTATCGTTTTTTGTGATTTGGCCGGTTTTGAACGGAAAGCCTCCGCAATAGTAAGTTGGCGTGAGACCATCTTAACCGGTACCCTTGTAGAATTAATACGATCGACCAAAGCAGTTTTACGTGGCGCACATAACAAAAATTCTTCATGGTTTTCACTACAAAAGTAACACCGCATCTTAAAATAAAAGTGTATTTTAATCCAAAATAATCCCCCTTTTTTTTTTGAACAAGAAAAAAATCATTCTAAAGAAAGACCTATGTCATTGTTTATTATTCGAATCTGACTGTTGAGGTTTGTTTTTTTGGTATTTCGGAGAACCCTTTTTCCGCTTAGTCCGGCAATCTTTAATAACATGGCCCATCTTCCCACAATTAAAACACCTGACCGCTTTTTTGTGTTTTTTACGCTCTTTCGGTTTCGATTTAGGGTTATTTTTTGGCTTTTTATTGAAACGTTTCTGTTTGGGTCCTTTCGAAGCGGCTGCTTTAAGCGAAATTTGATGATTGTGAGAACGATTATGGGAAGAGGGGTCCATTTTTTTCTCCCCTGGTAGTAACATAAAAAGTTGTTTTCGGGTTTCAAAATGTGCAGGTTTAAACAGCTCTTTTTTCATCCCAACATTGTGTAATAAAGAATTAATCGTAATTTTAATTGAAGTACGAGCAGTAACCGGAATAAGTTTAAGCTCTAGTTGTACAATAGTCATTCTATCTAACATAGTGCGATTAGCAGCTAAATGATTTCTAACATTTGTAACTAACGTAGCATAATCCGATAAATTAGAGTGACCAGTAGCTAAGCTAGACTGAATTTCAGCCAATGCCGTTAATTCCTTATCCATTTCAATAGTTACGGGCCATTGTAAACGTGCTTCTAAGTCTTGGAGCATTTTATCTAACGTGCGAAGTCGAAAAACTTTAGATTCAAACGCCGGCATTAACACTCCGTCTGAAAATTGCGTTTGAAGTGGCTCCGTTTGAAATGTAGAATTATGTGGGATGTCAAAAAGGTGTTCATTAGTTGAGTCTTTAATCGTTGAAAAAGAGGTATCCGTATTAACCCTATTTTGATCCTGTGTCTGTAGAACGGGAGACTCCGAAGTTTCCGAAAAACCCAAACCTCTGACAAATTCTGTACATTGTTCTAAAGAGTCAGTAAGAGTTTTCAAATCTACATCTTCATGCATGATTTGTTTCTGTAGGTCGTCAATTTGTTTTTGCGTTGCCTTCATATCTTTGACGTATGATAAACATTAGACAAATCCGTTTCTCACAAAAAAATGAACACCACTTAATAATAATTTAAGAAAAAAGAAAGATAAAAGGAATTATTTCATCTTAAAATAATTTATGTGACAAAACTTATGTAACAGTGTCCGTAGGAAAACCTCCTAACATTTAAAATTCAGTCAAATGTATATAAATAACTCAAGTTTTTTTCAAAAAAGAAAGGTGTTTGTAAAATAATAAAACGTGTAAATGTTCACCCTTCCTTTTTTTATGTGTGACTGTTTTTCTAGTACAGTTTTACGTTCAGCGACCACGGCCATTTCGGTATTTGATAAGTCTGAACGGTTGTCGAATGATTGAATTAATACCAATTTTTGGTTTATGTCTGAAAGAGTTCTGCCCATTGAAGCCAATTTTTCTTTAAATTGTGACTGAAGTTTCCGTGTAACGTCTAACGAGATTTGCTGTTGTTTAACCTTTTCTCGTCGAACTTGAAGTTGTGACGATAATTTTTTATCCCAACCATCCGATTTAGTGCGTAAAGAAGTAGATGTAATGTCTAAGGACCCATCCATATCAGTTACTACACCAGTATCTTCTAAAAGAGATTATTTAAAAATGCGAAACGTTTATGATAAAAAGGGTCTTAGTTATTTCAAATTAACCTTGATACATCTAAAATAACATTTGTCATCTCCAAAGGGATGTGTACAGTTAACTTATAGGCCAATATTCTACGAGTATTTTTAATTCTCTGTATACTCATGACACTAGAGTTTATTCATCAGAAACCAGAAATCATGTTGTCTGTTTTTTACAAAATCTTTCCTTGATGTGCCATTAATGTATGATTATCACAATGGGCTTGTAAGATAACTGCACACCTTAGCGTTCGAAGAACAAAACCATATCTTATATTCTTAAGCTTCAAATAGGTTCTTCTAATTACTATGGGTTTATAACGATCGAGTACCTTATGGGTTAAAATCTTTATTTATGCCCATCACTCAAAAGTCTTAAAAGCATTTTGCGATCTAATATAACGTTTGGAACACTTTAACTTTCATGAAATAGAGAAAAAAACATCAAAAGGATTTGTAAGTACCCTAGGGGTTAAAGACAAATTTAAACAACGTAGGATTAACCTTAATCTCTAAGTATCAATTGTTATAACAAAAAAATGTGAAACAATGTAGTAAAAGGTATAAGATGTTGTTAATCTCCATACAGACACCCTTTGAATTCCATGTGAAAATTTCCCTACCTAAGTCATTAATTGAAAGTTCCTGTGATAACAAAAATTGGTCCTTCTGGATTTGGGCCTGACTCTCCATAATCTCTAATTCGAATATTTTTAAAAGTCGCGCCTAAATTTCTATTTATAGCTACATGTGGCATGGCAGTTATAGCAGAACGAATGTGTCACACCAAAACGATGCTGAGAAAAAAACGGAAATATCGAGAATGCCGTCCATAACGACAAAAATAGTTATCTACAGAAGACCCGAAGGTGTGAACCCTTGACAACCACCAGCTCCGTGGCCATTTTATCCGTCATTTTACATTCTGTTTAAAATATTCCGTTTTGCTTCCATTCAAAAATAAAATAATACGAATTTATTTCCAGATAGCGAAGATAATAAAGAGCTTTAAAAGAGATGTGTCTTGAAGGGGGTTATGCCTTCCAAAACGAATACCATCTGCTCAGTGAGTTTCATTTCTGTTTATTTTTGTGTTTACTAAACTTAATTTCCACAGCCATCGAGGATAATTTATTTAACGATGCTTGGACCACTCTATTAAATGTGGATTACTTCAAATTTTATTATGATTTATCCAGCAACTATCCCGGGGGTCTAACTGGTATGGGTAACTATACGCAAAACAATTTTAGTAAATAATCAAATTATGTAAGACCGTTTCCAGACAAAAAAATAAAATCAAAAATAAACTTAACCGATGAAAATATTCATTGACAATTTCTCTATCAGAAAAGTATTTATCGTAATTTTGGGACCATGAAAACGTATTAACAAATATAACATACGGTATAATAATGGACTAATAAATATAAAACAAAATGAAATTGATAATTTATATAAAATGAAAGTCCCTTTGCGTATAGTGTCTAAAAAGATGATGACCTCCGTTTTGAAATAGCCGATTTCAGCCGAAATTGCTGGTTAGCGTTGGATAACCGCTTTCGTAGCGTACGGGGACAACAACTTCCTTATGTAAGAAAAACCGCCATATTAATTTAAATAATTATTTAAAACTTAGGGGCCTCCATTTTCGCGGACCGATAACTATGAAATGGGTTTACGCCGAGCACTATTAAATTTTGATCTTATGGTTGAAATGAACCGTGACCATGAAGGAGCTCTATTATGTGTGTTATTACAACAAAATCCAACTTTGATTCACCACGGTGGTTTCATGATGCGTGTACGACAGCTTGAGGGTGCCCATTTTCACCAAAAACGATTTCCTTATTCCCGAAAAAATACCAATATTCTGACTTATTTGGAATAGCTGTAAAAAATGTTTTAGCTATTTTTGCTAATACAAACATCCTATTTAGAATGGTCCTTGTTCGGGATCGAAACCAAGATTATATAAATAAAATTTTACGGCCCAGTAAACGGCGTTTTGGGCGAGCCAAAAGTATAAATCCTCAACATCTAATGAAAAAAGCCGGTCGACAACATTTGCGTTTTTATAAGGTGAACGGTGGAAATTTCTTCCATGTATAAAATAAGAAATTTTAAATTATTTTGTAACACAATATTAAATTTAAGAAGCAAATCACTGTAGACCGACTATACAATGAAAAGAAATTTCCACTAAAATTCAGCCGAAAGTAACCCTTGCTTATGAAAAATATTATGACTTTAAAAGCGATTCGATCAAAAATAACTATCACGTCCCTAGTCAGGGTCGTCGTGTACGAATAACTGACTTAGAAGGCAATGTTTTAACCCGTATCCGCCCCAGTATGCGTAATGGACGTTTCCGGACTACAGTTATCAAAATCAATTTTAAAGAGCAGAAAAAGCGCGCCTTTGAAATGTTGGATCTCGTTTATGAGCTTTTTGAAAAACATTATAAAAAGAAAATGTTCAAAGGATTCCGTGATACACATGTATTTAAATAATGAAAAGGGACTTTGAATCTAAGTCCATCATATTTTTTTGGGGTGCGCAGTTAACTTGCCAGCAGTTCAGTAGAATCCATATATATACTCGAAGTAACTACCAAATTTATTCTGTAAATTGTATTAAGTATATCATATAAATCATTCGAGAAAAAATTTTATACCTGTTCACAAAGTAACTGTGCACCCTGCTGTAAAGTATTTAAAGGGTTCAAAAATAATGAATCATAAATTCTCCCTAATTCACCGTTGCCCCAAAGAAGATTTGAATTTGGTCGTAAATTTTAAAATTACGCCGCTTTTCGTCACCTTCACTCATATTGTGTAATTAAAAAATGTTATGTTAACACTGCACGTATTATGTTAATCCTGTGCGCGTTATGTTGACACTGTACGTGTTATGTTAACATTATAGAAACCCGGTTAATTTTGAACTCAAATTATCAGGTCGAATTTTTAATCGTAGTATGGTAACGTCTCTCTTCTAAAAGGTGTATCTAACGTATATTTATAAAAGTTTATCAATTTTACAGGAATATTATCTTTCAGGGTGAGGTAATACAGACCCTAATCCATTCCTAGAACGGTATGTTATTCAGCTTACTCGCGAGCAATGAAACGGTTCAGCATCTGTATTACCACATCCTGTACTTTTTTTCTCAAGTTGAGAATGTGTCAAAATGAAACCTAAAATGTCAGATTTTACAATTTCGGTTTCACAAGTCTAACCTGAAACATTACAATTTCATTTTTATAAAAACGAAAAACATGTCTATAACAGTACAGAAACTAATTGTATTGAAACCCCGACCTATCAAATCCCATGTCGTTACCGAGAAGATTTCCAAGCTGGAAATTTTTCACGCTTCCCGGAAATCTGGTTAATTTTAATAAATAGTATTGAAGCACATGCTACGCTCGAGGAACAACATATCGATTTAATATTCCCAGATAAAAAAGAAAAGCAAGAATTCCAAAAAAGCACTCTTGCCGGTCGAGTTGCTAGTTACAAAGAACGAGTGTACCAAATTGTCCATTCTGGTTACGATTTCTATGTAGACAGTAAACCGAATCTCGCTGGATCTATTATAGATGGTCAATTAGTAAAAAGTCAGCCAGTTTATCAAAATAATGTGCTTATTGGCCACCGACCCAATATACCTTCATTTTACAATTCTGGATATATGGGCGATTATCTAGGCAAGGCTCTTTTTTCCCATAAAAAATTTTATTTGAATAAAAATTTTCATGTAAAACCTACCAAAGAGCCTTTTGTCAATCAATTTAAAAAATGGCTCGATAACGAAAGTTTAATCAGTCATCGGCGCTCAGGCGAACATCGTAAAATTTTAGGCCGTAAATTTCTTCAATTTAAAACCACAATCGAGCCTAGGTTCGGTCTAAACCCATGTGGTTTCGAACATTCTGACAAATCAAAAAAAATATTCTGAATTTCAGAGGTTTAATCTAACCTATTAAAGCAAACCCCGCATTTGTTTGAATGCTCGTGCCTTAAGTTCTGTATGTAAAGAACTGCCCTGCCATTTGGATAACGTAGAGTTATGGTTATATATTTTCAATACACAGTCTCAGAGTTTTTCTGAGTAAAAATATTGAAAATATTATGAAAGAGCATCTTACCATTTTTACATAAAAGAAGTCGAGCCATTATTTCCGATGACTCGAGTGGATTCTTGCATGTCTTTCTACATCCCCATACTCAGAGCGTAACTGGTGTCCACCTCGGCGATGAAACTTATCATTTCCAAGGAATGCCATTTGGGCTTCATACCGCACCTTCGGTATATCAATCCCTGAATAACGTTTTAAGTTGTGTAATGCGCCAGTATCTAATCCCTAATGGATTATATATAGGTATATGGGCTTTTTTGAAAAATAACAGTAAAATTAATTTAAATCATTAGATGATCGGTGTATCCTCTGTGAGGAAGATGAGGATTATTTGGGCTGGCTAATCGTTGCTTTATGTACCGCCACGGGGCATTTCTTAAGTTTACACAAAGCGAACGTAAACAAACCCATACCCGTCTTTACATATTTGGGTTTTGAATTCGATTGTCCAAACCAAATTCTCCGGGTGCCCGAAAAAAGAAAAATCAAAATGTTATTATTAATCAACAAAGTGTTAACTAGCCATCCAGTAGCTTTTCACGACTTGGAGAAACTTCGGGGGATGTTCATGAGGAACTGTAAACATATATTTTTTTGAAAAGTTGAACGATAATAAATAATAAGTGTGTGAGGGAACAAAAAAAGTCATATACGTATATCAGTCATCACTTAGCAAGTAATACTAAAAGATTTCTCACCGCTAAATTGACATCACGTATGTAAATTTTGATCAAAATAATGAATCATACATTTTGCTGGTATGATATCCCTACGTGATGTGTGTACCGCCTACATCAATTTACACGTAGAATCCATTTAATGGGTTAATTCAAGTCTAGGACATTTTAAAATGAGACTATGGGAATATTAAATATTCCCATCAAAAATAGTTTCTCCTTAAAGTTTTCGAATCGTAATTTATATTGACCTTGAAAAAAACTAGCGTAAGGCTCTGATTTAAATGTTTATGGTGCTTAGTTTACAAATCATCTGTCCATTATCACTCCTCTATATTCGTCATATGACGTCACAGTTGGCCTTGGCTGAAAAA
Source organism: Oikopleura albicans (assembly GCA_004367875.1). Classification (NCBI taxonomy): domain Eukaryota; kingdom Metazoa; phylum Chordata; class Appendicularia; order Copelata; family Oikopleuridae; genus Oikopleura; species Oikopleura albicans. The sequence continues at coordinate 433,655 of SCLG01000018.1, forward strand.
TATTTACAAAGCGACATAATTTTAACCCCTGAAACCCTACATGAAATTCATGTATGGCGCGATGACCCCTATTTTCTTACTAGCGAGCGTGACTTTAATCTTGTGCATGAACGGGATATATTTATGGATCTACCTACCCAGCCTTGTATGGAGTTCATGACAGGTCCGTCCCATTTATGTAAATTAATAAAACTCAAAATTTATTTAGACGCTAGCGGTTATCGCTTAGGGGTGTATGATTGTCAAACGGAAAATCAATACAGTCGTCAACTTAAGTATTTGAAAAAAATCTCAACATATTTCTATCAAATTATCTAGTTTTACTGAACAACAAGCGAGCGATATTGGTGGTTATGAGGCCTCAGCCTTAGAATATTGCATTCTCAATGTAGATTTGACCAAAAAACCACGTGTCATCCGCCAAGTTTCAAAATTTTATAAAAAATTTTTTAGAGTCAAAAATGAAACAAAAATAAGAAAAAGGCTTGTCTTCTTCGAAAGTGTCTTAAGAACAAATGTTTATAAAAAGTGCCGTCCCAATATACGTTACCCACCGTATTCAAATAAGTGTAACAGCTACCATTAAATTTATTGTTTCACAAAATGATTCCTAAGTATTAGCAGTTGGGTGATTTAAACAGAAAGTTAAAACTTTAAATTTATGAATTATTACTAACAGGTTTAAAATAACTAATTCAAAAAAGGGGCATATGTCCCCTATGCTGTTATCCTATCAGTTCATTTATTTTCTTAAGTCCTTTATTCATATGAGTTTTTTTCGGTTTCAGAAAATCCCTGTTCTAAGTCTTAGACCTAAGCTATTATCTTACCATTTATCATATTGTTTTATCAATTTCCGTCCAATAAATGAATCATGACAGCATATGGGTCATATATTACCCCTTATAATCTACAATAAGTACCGTTTGGTGCTTAGTGGAAACTCCCAAAGGATTTATAAGCCACCTATTTCCTCAAAATATGAACATATTTGAAAAAAAGAATTTTGAGTAGAGTGCATGTTGACAACATGATTGTCGTTCATGCTTTCCAAGGACAATGTGGGAGTCGTAACCTAGCCGTAAGTGCCGTACAAAAACGTCTTATTGAGTGGCAACGAAAAAATAATTGCCAAATTGAAATTGTGTATGTAAATACCCTACAAAATTTAGCCGACCGACCCAGTTAATGTTGTAAATTCCCAGATCATACCTATGAAATATAATGTTAAACCACAAATTCACAAAAGTGCCCATCAAATACTTTAGTACAAACTAATGTATTCGCAAATAATGTATTCGCAAAATATGTTGTTTTTCACCATTCATCGGACATTTCCAACACTCTAAAGGAATCCCCTTATAAAAGTACATCATAAGAAAGGGGTTATTTTATATTATAAAGAACCCATTCTGAATAAATGGAAGGTGTCCAACATGGGAAAGTATCTAAACACTCAGTGTCCGACAAACGGTGAAAACTATATTTCGAAAAAAGTAACCATGAAATGTCAAGAATCCATGATTCCTACAAAAATGAAGCTATTGCTTAAATTGTCTAGGCTATGCATAACAATAGCATAAAATAACCTAGTATGTTAAAATTATTTTAAACTATTTCAAATTATAATTTGAATGTAAAAATATATACCACAAAATATACACCGGGTGAGGTAACAGAGGCACCAAGCCACTTTAAATGGATAATATGTATTTAATATATTCATGACCCCAAGACGGTTAATCATCATATCGCCCCACCCTATAAAATTTCATACAACATAAAAAAGTCGAGAAGTTTTAACCGATGAAATCATTATTTCTCAAGCTTTCTTGAATGAAATTCAAAAGTACTTAGGTATCGCCTTTACCTTCGATACATGCAGCCATAAGTAAAGGTGAAATCTCGTGTAAAATACATTAAAACAATTTTTTCATATCATAATAAGATATATTACAATTCTTTCAGTACTTTTCATATTTCATATGTAATAATTTATAGCACGTTCAGTGTAATGTAAGGTTTCGTACCTGTATGGTTAGCGTCACAAAAATTATCTCAAATAATGTATTTCCGAAATAGAACTTAAATAAGATCTAACTCAATTAAGAATAAACCTATCCATACACGTGATCTCATATTAGGGTGTGGAACTTCGTTGTATCAATGGACAGATTATGCCATACTGTAGTCGTTATTCTGACGGCGGAGAGAGTCATGTAAACTTCTTAAGTAAGAAAAAAAGGATCGACTATATATAAAATCCATTCTAGGTCTACCTTTTGAAATAATGGCGCATGAGAATTGTTGGTGTTTTTGTCCACGTAATATGGAAGCACGTTTCCTACAGTATTATTTAACTCACGCACGGCGTCCCCGATTGGTGATCTTAATACTGCAACATCAAGGGGAGCCAATGTTATTTAACCTCCTGCGACCTCTCTGTAGAAAGGTTATAAAATCCCAATTTTCTTAATTAATTTAAATAAGTTTAACATATTGTTATTTACAAGTTCATTGAGTTACACGGCTGATCATTAAACAAACTGACATTTTCGTTTTCGATTTTTTCATCAAAACTGTCAACTCGATGAACTTTATCAACTCGTTAGGTCATTTTTGCATCTTTCTATCCATTTTTGCCCAAAAAAACGACCAGAAACTGTCAACTCGTTTGACTTTGTCAACTCGTTAGGTGTCAACTCGTTTAGTGATCAACCCTTTTTGTTGAATTCGTATAAAATCCCAAGTTTATGACCTAAATTTAAGCCGTCATATCGAATTTACCGGACAAGGACGATTCCGTCGCGCATTAGCTAATAGTCTTCTGTATGAAAAACATCCTTTCAACGGAATAGCTCATCTCTTTATATTAGACGCTGTATTATAAACTCAGTAGTTATAGTATTTATTTTATTTCTTATTTAAGAAAAACTTTGGGAAAATGTCCCATATCCGGCGATATTCCCATTTAAGTTTGGGTGACATCGGTTTAGGTGCCCGTGCTATGATTGGGGGTTTTCGGGGAAATCAATTAACCCGGCGTGATCAATTTGCTAGTGACATTATTGACGGTTTTTTAACCGAATTGGCCGATAATTTCGTGAATAAAGCTGGTCGATTTGGTGATGTAGAGGGGAAACGTTTTATTCTGCATTTCCCAAATTATTTGCTTTGGTGGACTAAACTTGAAACTGCGTAAGTGTTAATGAAAATCTCATAAGTGTATATTTATAAAAAATGAATTGCCATAATTCATAATATCCAATTTAAATAAAGAAAAAATACCTGTGATTCGAACACAACTAAATGAATTGCCTTTTCTATAAAGAAAATATTCACTTCCATTTCGTGATTCTAAACAGGGACTCATGAAATTTTGAAAAATTCATAAATAAATCAGGATTTATAAAGAATAAAAAACTCTGTTTTAGGATTATTTCAACTGCGGAACACGATTTCGATATGTGTAGTCGATTAACAATATTTTATTTATATTTGTATGACCATGCTTATCACTACAAGGAAAGAAATATATAATGCCATATCTAAATCAAACGCAATTAATGATTTAATATGCAGTATAGTCATAAATAAGATCATTATATACTGAAGTATAGAAAAAGAATCTGTTTCATTATTTAATCAAAAAATAAGATTTGAAGCTGAATTTCAATGTTAAATCAATAATTTTGTATACACAGGGTGCGCAGTTATCTTGCGAGCAGTTATCTTGCGAAAATTGCCGCTCGTACGCTTATCTTGCGACTTTTCAGAATTTTATTTTTCGGGATTTATAATATTTGTATGATATGCACTGAGCAGTTATCTTGCGAAAAACGCTTATCTTGCAACTTCTCAACGACCAAGTTCGCAAAACAAGTGCGCACCCTGTGTAATATATTTGTATTATTTCTATTAGAGTATATATCCCCTCTTTACCGTGATCTTAGATTTGGGTTTTGGATTTGGGCGATTCAAGTATTACCACGCCAGTATTCTAGTAAAAGATCCAGATTTAACGGTCGTTTTGCCTGGGCGGCCATTATTTCTAGATTTTCACCGCAATGGTGAAATGAAAATTGCCCATGAATTATTTCAAAATGCGCGTTTTGAGGTACTTTATCTAAAATTCCTAAAACATATTATCCCTTCCTTTAGTCAATGTACTGTCATGTAAGTGATAGTCTCAATCTAACTCGACTCCTCAGTACCCATCATGCTTATCATGAACGAGTTTCAAAATTTCGGCCGTTATGGACACGAATTGGTAATTTCGAGGAGGCTTTTACTCGTATGCATGCTTTCTTACGAGTACCCGTCATAATTTCTCCCTGGAAAAGTACATTAAAGCTTAAAGTTTCTAAACCATAACTTTACAAATTCTTAGGTGGAAAAAATTAAATAAATTAAAATGTACTTTGTAAATGTCCCAGACCGTAAATCCATATTTCGACGCGGAGGAATTAAATTTTCAAGATGACAAAATTACCTACTTGAATGCCTTAGTAAGTTATCTATAAATTGAATTTACAATAATAGGATTTTAACCAAAAAAATTTTGTAATCTGAAACACCTTTTAACAACACCAAGTGCATACTTATCTAGCTCATATTTTAAAGGTTACGTCTAATCTTTATACTATCTCTAGCTCTTATTTCATTTGGAATTCACGACCTGTTACCATAGATGTGAATAATTTGAAAAAGAAACTTCAGCTTATGACTCCAAGTAACCTATCATACCAAATATGCACCTTATGTAAATATGCACTTTATGTAGTACTTTTACTCCGTCCTTAAAATAAAGCCTAAATTGACTTATTTATGAAAAGGGGACACAATTCGGAATTTTTTTGCCTTTTGATCGAAATATTTATATGGACGCCCAAACCGCTCGAAATGTCACAATTGAGCAATTTCTTACACATCAAATCAACCGTAGCCGGGAGACAAATAGTATAGAAGAAAAAACCGAAAGTGGTGACGTAATCGGTTTACTATACGACCATTTCCATACCGCTCAATTCCGAGGTAATAAAATATACAGATTACCAAATAAATCTAAACTATTATAACCGTTTTTCCTGAAAAAAGGGTCCTAGGAAAAGCACAAAAGACCAAATTCCAAATAAAATTTGAAAGATCTTTTCCCCATTATAAAGTATTTTCTCGTAAAATAAACTTAAATAGAAATTTTTAGGACTTCGATTAAATCATCAAGAGATCGAAATGTCTTTCCGTATTTTTTGTCTTACTGGGCAAAAATGGCAATTAGAAGATGTGAATCGAATAAATGTGTATCCCGCACAAACAACTTGGCTCCCGTAAGTTTATAACATATATAATCTATTCCTATAATTTCACATAGTATTAAACTGTGCAAATTATATGTATAAGTGTAATCTTTCTAACAAACCAGACCTATTTTCAAATTTGAATTCTAACTTATTCATAAAGGGAATCCGGTGAAGAACTCGTTCGATATTGGGAAGCACGATTTCCCGACCCTGAGGCGATAGAAGAAGAAAATCCATCCTAATTTTCATTTTTTTAAAAAGACTGAACAGAGATAATTAGGACCTAAATATTTTGCTATTTATAATTTGTTCTGGTATCTAACAGAAAATTCTCATCAGTTGTGCGAAATATAAATTCTTACTTAAAATATTTACAGAATGCGAGCCCGTGATAAGGGTAGTCGGGCTATACAGCATGACGGTACGCGTTTCTATACTCGTATCCGAATAAATCGTGTGCCCCCAAAAAAACCCGGTACTTACGAGCGCCGTTGCGAGCAAGCACGAAACTTTTTCAAAAACGGGGAGGAGTGTAAACTCCAGCATATAGAAATGTTACGAGCTCTGGCTATCACCCCTTTCACCGATGTTGAAGCGAATATCTACTACGATCAACATCAGCGGTACAATGAACACCGGGTGATACCTATCACTCGACGTAGCGGTACTGCTCAAACTGTAATATCAAAAATCATAATAATAATTTTTCTTAAAAATAAGATTTTAGTCCCGTTTTGCTAAAGCCAGTCTACAAACGGAATCTCTACAATCCAACATAAACCTATTATCTGATGTCATAGTCGGATCAATTAGCCAAAACGGGGTAAGAATTCATTTATGTAATGGAAAGCCTAATCTTCTAAGAAAAATTTTTATAGAAATTCTTTAAATGTATATACACCCTTTCAATTTAAATTTTGTATCTTATTTGTGTCTAATTTAATTCATGTATTTTCCCGAAAAAATTCTTTTGAAACTGATAGGCGGTCGTGTCGGTTTGTCCAAAAAATTTTTTGAACCAATTATTTTATTTTATTTGAAAATAAAAAAGGGAAGATTTTGTATGTTCAACCTTAAAAACGTACTAAATAATGTATCGTTAACTTGATTCCACCATTAAACCAACTTAGATAAGCCTTCCCATAAAATATACCTTTCTCAAAAATATATACCTCTTAAAGGTTGGAAATTCGTTAAAAATGACTCAATCGAAACATATTGCTTAAATTCAAAAGTATATAGTATAAATAATTTAACAGGACACGTATTTTGAAAAAAATTATTCAAAATAAATTATAGATCTTTCATTCACATCGTCCAAACCAACTCCCTATCGACACCAAGCGAAAAGGGCATTTGTATGGCGTAAGTGAATTGCGTGGGTGGAAAAAAGTTCTAAGAACCCGTCTCCGTGACACAGAAGAGCCTGGCTTTCAAAGGAAATTTGGCGAGAAACCCACTATTGCTGCAGAGCGTTGGCAAGCACTCGAAAATTATGTCAGTGAAACGTTGAGTTTACGTGTGCCTTTTAATCCCATCAACAAAAGCCAAGAAGAATTCGAAGCAGTAAGTCATTATTTCTTCTTATCTTTCCATATATATTAACGATATGAAGTCCAATTGATATATATAAATTCATATGTATTTTCAGTATGTTATAAAAAAACGAATTATCGTATCTGCACATCAATATACTTATGGACATGGATTTCAATACAATGAGGCCGATTGGGAGCTCACCATCGCCTGTTTCTCGGCATGGGTAAACAATGACTTTCATAGTGAGCATTACCCCGCGTCCTGGGTTCGTATCAAATGTCGTAAAACATCTGGTGGAGTTCATGAAGAAATCTATCAACATTATGCTTTCGCATCTACGTACGATTTGGAAGTAAGACTTGCCAATTCTACAAATCAACGTTCTGCTAGTAAGTAAAAACAAAATAAAGTTTAATAAACATTTCCACTCTAATGTGATATATAAGTCATATAAAAGAATATCCCAATTTGTAAATGTAATTTATATAAAGATTTTTGCAAATTTGTTTGTAAGACTCTTACAGTTCTATTATAAGAGTTTTCCAAGTTCCGTTTAAACCCTAGAAATTTTGTCTTATTATTTTTTCAGTGATTGCCGATGCCAATTGCATTTTTTCGAAGTTTGTCCGTGCTGAATTTTGGGAAGGTCTAACAAATTTCCAAAAAACTTGTATGAATTATGAGTTGGGTTCCGAAATGCGAATCATTGGGTCCAATTCGCTGGGTTCCGGTCATATGTTTTTGGAAAAGAACCCCTATCTCAATTCTGGGACACCTTGGGTCAAAAAACCACATGAAAAGTTTTTCGAAATTTTGAAAAGAATAATTTCGAAAAAAGGAAACTTCAAATGTTATGTTAATATAAATGAATTAACGCAAAATATTCTAAAAAAATATTTTTCAATATATATAAGGTTATCCAAATTAGATATCAGTGTAACGTAAAAATCGAAAAAACTTGAAATAGCCACTCTCGTTACTGAAGAGGAATATGAGAAACGTTTCCCCCGTGGTATGCCTATACGAGTGTATGTGACAAAAACCGATACAGAAAAAATACTCCCCACCACCCCTCATTTCGAGACTGAGTACTTCGATTCTACTTACCATTTTACCCATGGCCGTCAAGGTGATCGAAGCACTGAGGGTAATGAGATGGATCGAAGAGGAGTGTATTCTATTGTACCTTTCGATTTACCTGAGGATTTATTCGAAGAAAACGAAAAACTCAATGCCGACATTCGTGCAAATGGACTATGTCCCAAGTTGCACGCTCAATTGCCCATTTATTGCAGCGAGTTATCAGGTAACGTGATTCACAACTCACATTCTGATTCGATGCTCAATTGAGTCATACGTATTTTGGACAATAAAAGACCGCCAAAGTCTAAAAATATTCATTTGATTTTAACTTCTACGTTAAGACGCCACACAAAGTGAAGAAAGTGCCCTATCAACTGACGAAGAAAAAATGGAACAAACGAAGAAGAGCAAAATCACCGTAAGTAAAACTTCAACATTTTGTATTTGAAATTTCCGAAAAATCACCCAAAAAATACCCTGGACAGAAAACCCAACTAATTTATGATTTCAAAATTTGTAAAATATTCCAAAATGATTTTCTCTTTTCTTCAAAATATAGGAGTTATAAAAGTTCCATAAAATATTATATTAAATAAATATTAAACTTAAGTTGGATGAACTACCAACTTCGTCACTTTGTGAACCGACTGCGCAACGTCTTTACACACAAATCGGCCAACTACCCCGTGCTCCTTCAGAAAATATCAACACACAAAGTAAGTTTCACATATGTCTTTATTAGACAATTATTACCACTAATACTTAAAATTTTCCCCATCTATCAAAATGTACGAAAAAAAATATCCAATTATGTATTGAAAAAAGGTTTCTATGATTTTAAAGTGCGAAATAAGTTATAAATCTAAGTATGTATCTGTTAATAATATGGAAATTTAAAATTATACTTAAAAATTTATTTTATTTTGGGTTTCATAATACAAAATTTTAACCCTCTTGGGTCAAAAAATAAAAAATTTTTTATAAAAATTTTCTTAAAGCGACATTCCACGCGACCAAACCCGTAATTGGGCAAAAGCGACATTATTCGTCATCAGAGGCCTCTATTCATTCCAGCCCCGCCGCTAAACGTCCGAAAACAAGCGATGAATCATCCGATTCCGGTATCAAGGTCGTAACCCCTGAAGAAGAAGCCGATCAAGCCTTGAAGGCTTATGCCGAGCAGTTTCGAAAAGAAATAAATGAAGGGTGTCCTTCACACGAATCTGTATTGCCTGGGTCAATCTTGCAATGGTTAGAGAATAATACCCCCCAAAACATGGAAAATGTCCCTGAGCCGTCAAATGATTACATTACACGTTAGTATATCAAATTTAATAAAAATAGATACTTAAACTGCTCAACTTATTTTCTCGTCAAAAAAATCCATATACGAAATGTCCCATATATAATTCGTAGTAGTCTTTAAAGGATTCACCCGAAAATAAGTTGAGTCCCAGTTTCTACACAAAAGTGTACCCAAAACGAATAATTTCAAAAACACGTGAATAGATATATAAAGACAGACATGTTTCTAGTCTATCAAATGATTTAAATCCTTTTGAATTCATGTGTCATCTATATATATCGTTTTATTCCGTATTTCTCAAATCCATTTCAGAAATAATGCATGTCTCACAAAATTTCATCCATAAAAACTTAGGCCGTAAATGTTTCTCCATAAGTACGGTCTTTCTCCAAAAAAGTCAACGCCATGGATTTGTATATTATAAACTCGTGTGAAAAAAATCTCCATAACATACTTATCATAATACCCTTTAATAAAATTTCGTATCAAAGATAATTAAGTACGTTACTAAAAAAGAAAATAACGAACTCATTCGTTATTTATAAGGAAACATAAGGGGTTTCTAAAATAAATTTCACAAAACCCTAACCCTTGTACGTCGTTTGGCGATAAAATTTTTCTAAAAAATTCAAGAAATTATATATTACAGCATTTGTTAAATGTAATGCAAATACACCTTTCTAAACATATTACCATCAAGCGTATATATTTTCACGACAGGAGCATTAATTTGTGAAAATTATCGGAAAAACATTAAAATGTGTCTTTGCTCCTTCTAGGGTTATTTAAACTTAACAAACCAACTTTAGGTATGAGAGTTCTCCTTAAAGTACTCCTTAAATTTTTTGGTGAAAAAACAGTCTGAGCCAAAGACAACCTTCTCAGGTAAATTTAAATGACTGGATTAAAAAAATCGCACTCTGATTTATATTTTATTCCTATCTCAAAATAGGACAAAACCTCAAATTTCCAATATTTATTAAATAAAATTTTTCCCAAAAAAACTTCTCCAAGTGAAAAACTACTCGTTTAAACAAAGAATACTTTTTGTAAATGATCTATACCTTGAGAAAATTGTATAAAACATTAAATGTTAAAGAAATAGTTAAAGAAATAGTTCATTGAACTTTAAATTACCACTAATTTCTTTTTAAGTCAACAACCCGAATCTCAATAATCGACCACCAGTCCGACGAAGCTTGAATTTTACACAAGGTATGAAAAAAACTCAACATATTTACCTTACCCTTTCCGTAATTTTATAACTCTTTCATTCCTAGAAATTAATTTATCTCACTTTAACAAAGTGTCCATATTCAGAGCAAAAACTGACCCATATGTCATCTTGTATAAAACATGAATGTCATATTCATAAACTTTATCTAAGTAGCCTGTGAGCCAAATCAGAATCGAAATTTATTGTATCTTTAGAAGTCAACACAACACCAATGGACCCTTTTGATGAAAACATCAAATGCTTATGCTGTGACGTTCCCGTGACTTGTTGTGCAAATGCAACCGATCTTGAGTATTTGGGTGGTCTAAACTTGACCTTATAACCTTATAGTTCATAGTTTGTATTTTTTTCTTTAGATTATAAATCAACCTGCTATCTCGATGTTCCATTTACGTAAAACATTCCAAATTAATTTAGCTTACAACCTATAACACGTTGGTTTATTTTCTTTATTTCCTAAAATAGAAACAACGACAGATATGTTCAATGTGAACAAAATATTCCCTCAAAAGAAAGAAAAATGTATACCGTGAGAAACTTTAAATTTTAGCGCTCTTAAGCATATTACGTTATTAATAAAGGGCGGCTTCAAATAAAAAATTTTTTTATTCTCACGCTGTAAAAAAGGGTCACTAAAGTTGTAAAGAGGCGAAAAACCCTCTACAGCGCCCGCTCTCTCGCCCACTTGAATAAAAAAAGGAAAAACACGAGTAGCGCAACGCGCGTTCCGTAAGCTCAGCACCCCTGTAGTCGGTTAAAATATAGCTCAGATTTTTCTTTATTTTGAGGGAATTTCTATATTTTGACTGTAA
>SCLG01000018.1:480182-508231 GCA_004367875.1 Oikopleura albicans
TTTTTTGAGGGCTTTTTTATGAAAGTGTTTTTCCGAGGTATCTTTATAGGGGCCCCATATAAGTACCTGAAATTTTAAAAGTCCTCAGATTTAGCTCTAAATACAGTAGTGTTGTGATATTCAAATGTTTTAAAATGTTTATACTTTTCTTAATCTTTTCGGGTATCCTTGAATCCTGCGTTTTTTTCACGTGGATCTTCCTATAGTCTCCGTTAATTACAAACCCTTTGTGACTTAGGGTAAGTCTGGCATTAAACTGAAATCAAATAACATTTTTCTGCGAACAAAAATTTCTCTCATTTATCTAATTAGACTTGATTGAACCCATTACTTCACTGATAGTAGCATATACAAATTTCTGGTTAAGTTGCTAGTTTATTGCAAGAAAAAAATAAAATAAAAAACCGAAAAAATATCATCAAATTTATTTCATATAAATGATTTTGTAATTGTTATTTTTGGTGGTGTTTTGATTATGACACAAATGGCGTCGTTTGTCGTGTGTGTGTATTTTTTTTGGTTACGTGCATCGGTTTCAGAAATGTTTTTTGTTCATTCACCGACTGTATATCATGCCCCAAAGGACAATCGCCAACACTAAATTGTTCGCCAAACGAAAAATAAGGGCGAAACTTGAAGCCCCGCCGCCCATTATGTATATATAAAGATATAACGATATTTACACACACAGTACCACTACACCGGGGATAATTTAATTACAGCACCTTTCATGTAATTACCCAGCATATAATTTTATGCCAATTATTTATGTACAAACATTCGGTTTAGCGATCTATGCAGCATTTCAAGTTTAAAAATAGTCTAAACCGGCCTCAATGAGACACATTATGGCATACGTTGACACATTTTAGCATATACCATTTAACCATTTATGTTTTAGCATTAACCATTTATGTTAACGGTTTTCTCTTATGTTAACTCACAGCGGGAAGTGCGTGTAACGCAACTGGTTTTTTCGTCGATTTAAGGCATATGGGGGCCCCGTAGGGCAAAACGGATATTGGTGACCTCCCCTCAACTTTTCGAGAAAATTCGATTGACGGTGTTTTTTTTGCGTAGGTTGGAGATTTCAAACAGCTCTCTAGGGGGCCCTGGTGGCCCAAATCAATTTCTGAATAGTCAGATCGACGTAGTTTGACGAGCTCTACAACTTGCCTTTACCAGTTTTTTTGAATTATTGCGAACTATTGTGAATTTTTTAAGTGCGTGTTTATTTACACGCATTTTCCCCCTACGGGTTCCCAAAAACTCCTTCCCCTTGAGAGTTAACACCTTTTGTATCAACGTTTTATTTTGCAAATTCATTAGATCTATAGACTACAGTTANTACCACAATAGTTTCGTCATGATGACGTTATCTAAAGAATTCATTCTTTCTTTGGAATCATAATGTAATTATGTCAACTCAAAGGCCATTAATACTCGTCAATAATATTCTGCAAAAGAATACAGATTTGGAGCGCTCGTGGATCAATGTAATCTGAATGTTTAACAATAGTCCTTTGTTTAAAAATTATGGATATAAAACACTGCAAAATAAATTATCATAGGAGTGCCAATGTTTCCTAATGAGTTTAATTCACCAATTAGGTAAACTTAGAAAACTTTAAAATGGCTACAAACTTATTGCGGCTAAAAGCGATTCATCCAAAGTAAGTTAATACTTTCCTGGAAACAAAGAATAAAACAGCTTCAGTGAAGCTGAATAACTTTATAATATACAGAACTGTACAAGGTACGCCGTTAACAGGCAGGTTTAAAATTTTAAGGCTGCCTGTTAACGGCGCAACTTGTATGTATACGGGACATTTGAGACTTCTGTGCGGGCTCAGAAAATTTTTTTTCTGAAAACCATCCTATTCGACGTAGTTTTTCCTCCTGACTACAACCATGAAAAACAGACGTCTAGTTTTTGCGCCATAGAGCAAATAAATTTTGACATTTTAGAAGTATCCCCATATTAATCCTAATATTTCATCGCCTACGCATTAAAGATCAAAAATTGGGCATCGGTGTATTGCTTTATGAAGAGTTTAATACAAATTTTGGTAGCGACGAGTGGATAGCCAGGACAGAAGCTCGCATATCAGAAAAAACTGTCGACCAACGTCAAATTGATCAACAATTGTACGATGCAGTTTCGCGCGATATTCCCGATATTCCAGAAATATTAAACCTCATTGATCAAGGCGCCACTAATGATCATACTGATAGCATTGGATGGACTGCTTTATACATAGCATGTCAAGAGGGCTTATTGTCTATCGTTCAACGAATATTAGAATCTTTTCCTGCGCAAATTGAAAGAAAGTTATGGGTTATAATTTATAACTTATAAAGATTCATGAAGCAAGGCCTGACGGAGTAATTTTCGAAAATTGACCAAAAAACCTTAGTCCGACTTATCCGGAACGCAGATTTTCAAATTCATTGATTCTTTCATGAATTTCCCCGTCCACCCCTACCTATAGATTACAAGTTATTGAAAATAGGCAATATCTCTTCTCTTCTAATTTCAATTTATCCATATTTTTTGAAGCATATTAAATTTTTAATTTTGTAATCAATTTTATAACCGTGTGACGCACAAAATCTCAAATTTTATAATTTCTAAAGACACACCTTTAGTCGCCTTTGAATTTATAACCCACAAAAGACCTTTCAAACACAAGTAACGCCACTTTACATTGCATTTAAGAACAACCTCGACGAAGTCTGGAAATATCTCATATTGGCCGGGGCAGCAAATCCAATATTTTGGTTATTGAAAACGGGAGACCTGGATGGCAACACAAATTCTGTCGAAATACTCAATTTCATTAACAAAAATCGAAATTTCGCGATCACTTTAAAAGAAGATTTTCAACTAATACAAGAAGTAAAGCCGCCCTTGAACACAATTGTTATACGTGGTATTCCTTTTTTATCCACTTATTGTAATAGATATGGTGAAAATTATTTGCAAGACGCACTTTCTCAGACGTACAATATACAGGTATGACTCAACCGTATGTGGAAGTAATTACACAGCCAAACACTACCTATCGCCTTTTTCTTGACAAACACCCCGTTGCTTGACAGATTTTGGCCCGATGAGTCATGATGACGCGTGCAAGTGGGCTATTTTTGCCCTTAATTGCGAAAATGTTCTCATATCTTCACAGATTTTAGGCCCTATGAGTCATGCGAAAGTGTCAATAAAAAGGCGACAGGACTGTAATTACACGTGATAATAAAATATTAGCTGTGGTTTTACTGAATTCCAGTAACTGAAACCTTTAAGGTAACTAATAGTGTTAATCAATCTTTATACATTATGTATACTGTATTACAGTATGTAACATACTATTCTGCATTAACAAAGTTTATTTTTTGCTAAAATTTTGACCGGTTTTCAGTTTATTTACCCCAAAAAAAATAGATGCGGTCCGGGAGAGCTGGTTCAGCAACGGAGCAAACACTTTTCCCTGAGAGTGAAATGTGATGAAATAGCATACATTTTACTTACTACATAATTCACCACCACCATAATTTATGATTCATAAGTTTTTTTCTTAGGATCCATTAGCCTGGCGTTTTGATCGTATCAGGCATGGACAAAAAGAATTCGTGTTTTTGATCAATTATTTCCTGAATAAAAATTTGAAAGGGAGAATTCGAATCAGAAAGAAAAACAACCGTGTATCTTACGAGGTAAGGGATACTCTATCGAGTTTTGATATTTTTTTTAAATTTCATTTCTAGACCATCGGCGAAACAAAAAGGTTTTATTTGCTCGATGATGATGAAGAAGTAGCAACGTTTCTTCTAAAAAAGTTACGTGTGCAAAAGATTATACGATTAGATCTGGACAATCTTCTAGGAGCAGGTAACGTAATGATAAAACTTCCAAAATCAGGGCTTTATAAACCTTGATTTTTTTTTATATTGGCGTGCTTTTATATTGAATCATAAATTATGACCCCACCGATTTTTTGTTTTGTTTTAGATACAGTTTTGGGCCAGAAAACGTGACATGCGAGAACGTCACATTTATTTCAAAAATATCGCGAAATGATTGGCTCGTTTCTTGTAAGAGGTTGAGGCGGGCCAATCACATTTGGATATGAAATTTTAGAAAAAAAAAATCATATAAAAATTAGAAGATTAGAATCACTATGATAATTAATATGATATACTAAAAAGGTGGGGAATCGGTTGTCATTCGCCACCAAATAGACGATGGTGTTTGGGCTTTGAAGTTGATACCAGCTGACAGCGCTGACGGCCCACACATTCAACAATTACTCTTGGATCGCCAAAAGATTTCCGTTAAGGATGGCCACGTGGATATTATTTCCAAGTAAGTCAATACAGGATAATTAATATATGTCCCATTTCAATACAATTTTGAGAAACAAAGTGGTTCGATAAAATCACGAGTAGGAAAAGTGGGCCGGTAAACGGGCGGTTAACGGAAATTTGAAAGACAATGGCGCAGTGCGTAGGCGTTTTGACAGACATTATAATATACGGAGAATATGAAAATCTGCCAAATAATTGTGGGAATTTTTGGTGTGAGACATAGCGGTGAACTTGGTTTGTTAAAAAATTCGAATTTTCAATGTTGCCTTATTTATTTATTTTTTTATTTAACTCCCACTATAGCGTTCATGTTCAATTAAAACAACAATGACATAAATGGAAATTAAAATAGTTGTCCATTTTTGAATACCTATAAATTATACATTTTAGACTATAATGTATACTCTATACTCTGTGTAATAAATACAGTTAAATGAAAAAACGACAAGAAAATTGAGTTATTATGTGTACCATCTTGTCCGACTGCCTATGTGTGCACGACTGCCTAGTTGTGCACGACTGTCCAGTTGTGCACGACTGCCTAGTTGTGCACAACTGCCTATTTGTGCACGACTGCCTAGTTGTGCACGACTGCCCAATTGTGCACGTTTTTCGGAAATGCCAATAGCACAATTGGAAGGTCGGGACTGTATATGTATACTGCATACCAAAAATGGTGTTATGTTTATGTCTGGTTTTAGAGAACGGTTGCGACTTTTGTCTCAAAGCGGAGAATACGGAGCTGCTTCACATATGGTCCACCCACATATTGTTCACTACAAAAATATGACCTTGGAAATGGTCAACGATTTTCTTTGTTACATTGTTGGTGAGACGTTGCTAGTAAACTTTTAATTACGAAACGTTTAACCTTATACTGTAGTTATGCGCGTCTACGATAGAAATTTATGGCAATATTTAAAACACCAAGGCCGGAGGTAAAACAAGTCTACTGGTTTAGTCTCATGAAAATCGGCTGCGCGTTTCTAGTATACCGTGTCGGCAAATTTTAAAATGATATTGGCCAATAGGAGCACCCCATTGCAAGAAAAAAGAAGAAAATTGCTCTATTCTAGAAAGGCTCAGCCGATTTTCATGAGGCTAAACCTGTAGTTTTAAATAAAATAAACAAATAAAGATAAATCAAAATATAATACACCACCTAACACGTTATGTTAACACACGTTATGTTAACAAAATTACATTATGTTAACACTTTTTTGGGATTTGATTAACTTCGATTTCCAATTGTTTAACCAAACGCCCTACCACATTATGTTAACAAAATTACATGTTAACAGATTTTGACGTTTAATGATGTTAACATAACGTGTTAGGTGGTGTATACTACATTGTTACTTAAGTCTTTTTGTAACGAAATCCACGCGGTGTCCCAATCTTTTAGCAAAATATAATATCTAGTATACAGCGTCTTCTACCTTTTTAGTTGATTGGGACACCGCGTGGATTTCGCTACAAAAAGGCTAAAAGAACAATTTGGTAACACAATGATATGGGGACCACTCTAAGAATCGCCAGGTGACTGCCCAAAGGTAAGTGATTGATTTTTAAGTTTTCGTGCAATGTTTACCTCTAATCAAGGAAAGCCGGAAAATATTTCATTTGCTGAGCGGTTCGATATTTTCCAAAAAGTTTATCAAGCCGTTTTACACATTCAATTGAATCAACAACTTCATTTGGATTTGAAACCGTCGAACATTTTGTTGAACTTGAATTCTGATGGACGCTGGAATGGAAAAGACATGGTGATTACAGACTTTGGAACAGGTGGTTCGGTTAGCACTTTAGCAGATGGTAAAAAGCATCCAATTCGTGGTAAAGTTGTTCAAACTTCTAATACATGTATTTGGTAGAATTCGGTTTCGTTTTGTTGCAAGTTCCGTTTTTTTGAAGTTCGATTTGGTTCGAAATTCGGTTTTGTTCCAAGTTCGATTTCATTCGACCAAATAATTCTTCATTCAAAGTTATGAGTTGATATTTCAATGTAATATTTAAGGCACTCCTGGTTTCGCCAGCCCTGAACAATTAATGGGCCTACCACATCGAAAAACTGACAACTACTCCTTGGCAAAGCTCACGATAATTATTTTATTTGATTGGTGCACAGCATGGGACATGTTAGCTAAACCAGAAAGTGACGAGATGACTCCCGTTTATAGCGGTTTCATAACGTTTCGCAAAATTATGAGTTCTCTTTTGTCGCCACGGCCAGATAATCGAATGGAGCTTGTTGACGCTTACGAAGGTATGTTAGCGTTGAAAAATCAATTCCTGGGAAAAGACGGATTTGGAATAATGACTTTTTCTTCAAATTCGTTTTCCGTCCACGAACACACTCAAAAGTCAATGTACCTTGAAGGCGAAATACGACAGATTGTGGTTCACATA
Organism: Oikopleura albicans; assembly: GCA_004367875.1. Taxonomy (NCBI): domain Eukaryota; kingdom Metazoa; phylum Chordata; class Appendicularia; order Copelata; family Oikopleuridae; genus Oikopleura; species Oikopleura albicans. The sequence continues at coordinate 486,957 of SCLG01000018.1, forward strand.
TATTGAAGTACAATTGTACCTGTATTTGTTGATCTGCCGATTTTTGTTAGAATCGTTGGGTAAAAACGGCATTTGTAAACGAAAAATGTTAATTAATATCCCCTTAGTTGGAAATATTTACTCAAATTTAGATTATTTGAGAACGCAAACTTGATTTTTTCGAAGTGTATAGAAAGATCTCATAAATTTAAAATGTGCGAGTACGATGTACAGTGGATGTATACTATACAAATCTTCATTTGTATTCATTTGTATTCATTTGTATTCATTCTAGAATACAAATCTGCGACATTTCTATCGCGAACAACCTATATCATATAGCCTGTATGATTTTAATTTTGAACACTGTAAAAGATTTTATCGTCATGGTCAACCAACTCGATGCTTCATCCTTCTCGAATTTCAAATAAAATTCATGACCAGAATGTAACCGACCTTTGCCACACGTTTGCGATTGTGACGTGTGTTAGGGCTTCGATCAAGATTTATTTGAGATCTATTGGCGTTGCGTTAGACGTGATTACAACTGTCTTGGAAGGTATGCAAGATTATGCGTTTGAAAAAATTCTATGCATTTTTACTGGCTGCATATCACCAAGAAGCTTGGATGGACTCTTGGTTAATTCGCCGTATGTGCAGGTATGAAATTGATTGCAAAATATTATTTAGTAGTTATATTTGAGAACGATTCATACCGCTCATTAGTTGAAATGAGAATAAAATTTCTTGTTTTTCTTTCGTTATGCGAGAGCCCGTAAACTGACACGTCGGATGTCACGGCTTGAACTCAGCTGGTCGTCAAGGCCGTGTCTAATAATTCCGGAGCATTATTACCGGTTGAGTTTCATGAAAATCGGCCGAGCGTTTCTAGTATACCATGTCGGCATATTTTAATTAAAACGATGTAAAGACCAATTTCCCCCTTTTTTATTTGTAACTGGGGTGCCCCTCCCTTCCCTCTCTTTATAAATGCCACATTTATAACGAGGGGAGAAAGGAGGGCTCCCAGTTCAAAATAAAAGAGTCATTTGTTATACAATTTGAAACGAATGAACATTTTAGGTACCCGGACAGCACGCCATTCTACAAACAATTCTACAACGAATGTGTTTTCCCACAGCGATGGAGTCGGAAGGATGGAAACGCATTCCGGTTATTTTATCCATTTTTGAAAGATTTAAGGTGGACTGCAATTTGTTGGAGTTGCGATATGAGCGCGTTACCCATCCGAATTCACAAACAATTCTTTCGCAGCCTAACTTTACGATTGCAGATCAAACGTTTGATAGTATTTTGAATAGGAAATTGTGTTGTGTTGTACAAGGTAATGTTTGAAAAATTGCTTGACCGTCTAGTTATAAAGGGATCAAAATCATAATGCGAATAATTTGTTTTGTTATTCATATTCAAGTTTTCGTTTTCAAACTTTTATGAAAGTTGCTCATAATTTCCGACCAAACAGTTTGCCACTATTTCACGCCGTTGTGCTGTTTGATAAAGACGACACAAACTATTTTTTGAAAAATTCAAGCAACGATGATCGTATTATTACAGTTCCGAAAGAAAGGATGACGTATTTGAAATATGAAAGTGAACGACGACAATACGGTGCTTCTACACCAAATGACATAAGAAAAAGTTCCATATGAGTTAAAAACACAAAAGCCTACACAAATGCGTACTTGTCGTTGGTATTTCAGGCGTTTTTTATTTGGTATTTTGTACCGTATGTATGCGTACAGACTGTCGCGATGATGCAAAAATAGCGTTACAAATCATGTCAAGATTGCTCAAAGCGTGGCAGTTTGTGCGTCAACATACGGTAGATAGGAGAGTGCCCCAGTTGAATTACATGAAAATTGCAGTTGGAACTTTTATAAATAGTGACGACTTCAATAATTTGACAGATTACATGTTTATTGAAGAAGGATATTCATTGGAGTTTTTCGAATTATCCGAACCAGCAATGTGTAATTTTGTCACTAAACGGGAGTATGAGGTGGATTATGATACCAAAATGGATAATTTTGTACCAAACGTTAGCGATAGCCCTATAGACAATTATTCTACCGATTATTCAACAGATTACTCAACTGACTTTGATAATGAAAGCGTGATGGATGAGGAGGCCGATTATGACTTTATAAATGAAAAGCAAAGTGTACGAAATTTTAATCATTCGGAAGTTTCAGATTCATCCGACGTGGACTCTGATGCAACACTACGTTCGACTTTTTCATCTTCGTCGGACTTTTTTCTCACACACTTACCAGACGAGGAAAGTTCTAAATCGGATGAAAGTCGGCTGTCTAAACGTTTCTTAATTATACTTAGAATGTACAGGGGGTCTGGTTATAAGGTCACAAAAGGTGACCGCTATAAGGTCAAGTCATCTTTTTTGCACTAAGGTCAAGTCATTTTTTCCAGCACTAAGGTCAAGTCAATTTTTTTTGAAGTACGTGATTTGGGAAAAAATCTTTGAAATCATGTCTTTTTACGCTTTTTTTGGATGAGTTTTTTATTTTCAATTTGAACAGCCTGGATGTCCGGCCTGATAGCTGTTTATCTGTTGAATCAATACAACCTATGTTACAAACAAACTGTGAACAAGATGTCCATGGTGTTTTTGCGGCCACAGAAAGTTCTCTTCAACCATTGTCGACTGACTCCACTTCACCGTTAACCGACTTCACGGCACAACGTCGAAACTCGATGGTCGAGAACACAGGACCAATTGGTCACGGACTAATTATTCAGCGGCGTAGCACGGTATTCAAAAACGGCCTAGTGCTGATAAAAATCTCACCATTTAATTTACTTTCTAAAAGGTTGTGCTTAAAGAAAATTGTTAACCGACCTTTAATACCCCCTCTGTAATTTTAATTTAGGGTTAGGCCGGAAACTGGGTTGGTCCAACGCCGTTGGATTATATCGAACTTTTTGTTAATGTAGAACACTTTGCAATAATGGGTGACCCACTTTTGAACACCACTTGTAGCTCTGAGGCAATCACACAAGATGAAAAGAGAAATAGTCAATTAGAGAAGATACTGGAAAATAAATCTGAATAAAGTTTTAATAAAAAAATTGGTGAATATCACATTATGTTTTGTTATTTTGCAGTTACGTTTCTTTGGTACACAGTTACATGTACAATGATAGATCTAGATAAACTATAATTCTAATAAAAAACAAATCTTAACGGTTTTTTAAAGTAAACCGTTTGCAAACCGAGTTTGATTCTAAATAATATTTTTATATTTTTTAGGCAACAAGTTCTACGGTAGTGTATTTAAAGTATTAAATTTACATGCTAAGATGAATTTAACCTCGATTTTATTGTTTAGATATACTAGACACATCTTTGCCAATGTAGTTTTTTAGCAGTGAACAACAGTTAATCTGGGAATTATATCTTGCCCAACTTTTCCATCTGAAAATAAATAGGTCTCGGTAATTTCAAGACTTATGCAGCGCCTATAGTTTGTGTCGTCGATATTCGTTCAGTACTTCTTTAACGATTAGGGTGACGATGCCTATCTAAAAAAATACACATTGACCTATTTTATGTTTTTAATTCACGTTGTTACTCCCTACGATAAACAAACATAAAATATAGGTCAAAATTATTAACATTACAATTATAAAAAAATTAAGTTTTTGTATAAAGTCCAGACTGAACTGTCCACAATCACACACCAAAATTTTGGTCCCGTGCCGTCGTGCGAAATTTTTGCTTCCAAAACGCCATTTGGGCTCCGTGCCGTCGTGCGCGTTTTCTCTCTATGTCACGCCATTTGGGCCCGCCGGGCCAAAATGTATGGTACCCCAAAATTTATAATATTTAACAGTACCGGTACTGTAGGATATTCGCTCCTACCAAAGAACTGTTACTACACCCTAATGGTAGACCCTTAAACAATGTAATGTGTTATTATTGATTATTCAAACATTGAACCTCGTCTTTTACGGATATTGACTTTAAGAATGTGTGCTGTATAAGTAGTCTAACACAGTGCTCTAGCCCTTTATAAACTCCGGTCACGAACAACTGACCCATATATTCTTATAGAGTGGAGATGATTGTAATTTTTTTTCTAGTTTTTATTTTTCCCGCAAAGTCTGATGATCTCAAGTGCAAGCCGTATCGCAAATTTTCAAGTGGTCAGTGTAATAAAATGGCGGTATATGAAGATGACTATAAGCAGGGTTGTAAATTGCTACAAAGGGTCAATTAATTTAGGCCGCATTTTCGGCTAGTGCATTCCATGATATATGACACGGCAAACTGGTTCTACTCGGCGTTTTACATGAATTTCCGTCATCTTTTTTGACGCATTTTCTAGATGACGATATTTGAGGTTTTTGACGTGCGGAAAAAACTCGAGTTTGCTATCTAGAAAATATGAAAGAAATATCGGCGGAAATTCATGTTAAACGCTGAGTATTTGGACCTTTTTAATAAGGCCTTTTCTAGACGCAAGACGAGAAAAGGCTCGCCTCAAGAATTGATTTATTTCTTTAGCGTAGTTAAACCCGTTATGTCCGTGTATGTCTGCAATGCAGACTCTGCATATATTGTAATTTTGCGGTGAGTTTGTGTGATTATCATCCCTAATTTGAGTACCACGTTTATTATGGTGACTTCCCAGAAGAATGCTACAATCTCTGTGCAACAACTCCGAATTGCGGTACATTTTCATTGAAATTTCTATGGGACACATCTGGCCCTCTCCCTCGAAAAACTGTCGATTGCTTTCTTTACGAATATGATAAATGTCCAAAAACAAACAAGGAACCGGTTGATGAGCTATTGGATCAAAGACAAAATTTCTATTTCATGTCGGATTGCTCAGGTATGATCCTAATCATATAATAATTGTGCTGTCCGAATTGATTAAATTTTTTGAGCATGAGGTTCATACAAACCAAAATTTATCTTTTAAGACTCGGTCGATATTCAAATAGTTTTCCAAATAAACATTGCTTGGACACCAGATCTTGAAGACGAGTCAAGTGAAACATACAAAAACACCGTAATCACGATTAAACAACAAATGACGCCATCAATAACAAATTCGGCTGCAAAAAATACTGTCCAAGCGGAGATTAGGCTGTCTAAATTGAAAGTCGGATGAACTTTTTCGTTTTCTTTTTCTCTAAAAAAATTAATTACCAAATAATGAAAAAATACAGGGCCCATCATGTTTGAGCTCATAGACTATGAGTCATAGTATGAGCCTCATACTACCGGTTGAGTTTCATGAAAATGAGCCGAGCGGGTCTAGAATACCGTGTCGGCATATTTTAAGATGATAAAAAGACCAATTTTCCCTTTTTTATTGTGAACTTGGGTGCCCTCCTTTCTCCCCTCTTTATAAATGTGGCAGCTTTTTACACTTAATCTAGAAATACTAACCTCTTTCCCACTCTTTAAAGTTCCCACTCTTAAGTTGACACAAAAAATGGTGTCGTGTTAAAGAATTGTCTGTTAAGATAAAATCGAGACATGATTTATGGAACATGGCTAGGCCTCGCTGGGATCAGATTTTTTATGGTTAAGTTACAATTAATATGGTGACTTTCAAAAAGACGTGTGTAAGCCTGGCACGAACCCGGTCTTCTGAATTGACGGTAGCCGGCTTACCCAGATTATGTTACTTTTGGACAGCCTAGCTAAGATTATGGAAGTGTCATTCAAACAAAAGCATACACAACGGAAACGACGGGAAACAGATGGAATTGTACAGACGTCTATCGTTATAAGATATGTGTTTGGATCGAATCAAAATAATGATCTAGTGAAAAGTGAAGTGATAACGTCGCTGGAGGAAGAAATTGAAAATGACAATATTTCAATTATTCCCGATGACGCCGAAATATTGGTTAATGAAGCATTGCCTGTCGGCGGTGAAGGAACCAGGGTTCGATTCATATAATAATGAGCAGTGTTGGAAGCGTTGGGCGTTGGAGAAATTTTCTTCCCAACGCGTTGGGAGCATTGGAGAAAATTTTCTTCCACCGCGTTGGGAGCGTTAAATGTTGAGGAAGAATTCAAGCGTTGGCCAACGCTCAAATTTTTTCCAACGCTTAACGCAATTTTATACTGTATGTATGCTGTGTAAAAACAATACGCCCCTTCGACATGTTCTCTTTTTTGCTTAAAATAGTTTTCCACTTATCCGTTAAGCATCAGTGTTGGAATTGTTGGGCGTTGGGGTGCGCCCAACCAACGCGTTCGGAACGTTGGGCGTTTGGGAAAATCCGAGCGTTGGTCAACGCTCGCGTTGTGCGTTGGCCAACTTTTCCAACACTGATGAGTACACAGGATGCGCCGTTAAAGAACAAAAAAATCTGGAAAATCTGTTCGTTAACGGCGCATCCTGTGAATACTATATCATGTTTACACTCATAAAATTTTCATGTAAATCTTGAGAAACACACGGAACAAAGTATTTTTGTCTACTTTTAAGAAACAAACTCTTATAAAAAATATCAACGATTGTTTTTTCGAATCTCGAAAGGAACACCGTGTCCATCCGAATGCTGGGTTTGGAACGAAGCCACAAATAACTGTGAGCTCAACCCAATCCATGATGATTGTTTCGCCGTTGACTGTAAATATAATGGCATGGAAATTAAGTTCAAATCCATTTTGTTCAATATTGACAATGACAGTCCGGCTAGTATTTTTGGTGATGAAGATACTCCTATATTTGATGAACAATCTGAGATGTGGAAGATAACGTGCGAGTTAGGAATGTGCAATATGAAAGCAGAAACGGAAACGTTGGATAATATTGAGTAAGTTTTCATTTATTACAACAAAATGGATTATTTATTGTTATTGAAATACCCCTTTGAAATAATTGCTAAATGACGCATTCTAATTGGCCCGCCTCTACACCTGCACAGAAGTGGGCCAATCAAAATCATTTCATCTATTAGAGTGTGACAAACAAATTTTTCAGAAAAAAAAAATTCTAAGAAAAAAATCAGCGTATTGGCAAAATACGACGATTAATTTTGAACATTCTTGTAATAAACATTTGAAAACAAACTAAGTAATTGACGCATATTAATGTGCGCGTTTTTTCGAAACCAAGCATATATTTAACAGAGAAGCTTTATCAAGAAACGCAAGGTAATTATAAAGGTAATTATAGTCCAAACTCCCATTAGCGTTTTATTCTCCAAAATAGAATTGTTTTGAAAAAAAATCCCCTACTAAAACAGATATTATTAGACACGTTGTATTTGAAATAAATATTGAAAAAACATCACAATACACTACATTCGGAGGGATGGTAGTTGCCCAATCATCGGATGGCGCTACGGATGTTAAATTTAAATGCGCGTATCCAACCTCACTTGACGTTTCAAGCGACTCTATGAAAATTAACCAGGCCGTGGCAAGTGGCCTCATTTCCAAAACAGGCGACCTGAAAGATGGTTTCAATCTTTCCTTGTTTATCGACAAAGATCAAAAAACGAAAGCTGACCATTTCAATGTTATTATTGGTTTTCCACTGTATGGAGAAGTTACATGGAGGTTGGCTGTCCAAACATAGCATTCAATTTTATGCGATAGCTACCATAACAGTATATGCAACACATAAAATAACACGTGTTCTAATTTATGTATTTACATAGTAGGTCGGCATTTTTTGACCCTACCCCGACTGAACCCGAATTTTTATAGTAGGGTCGGTTTTTGGTCCAGTAGGGTCCAATTCGGGTCCATTAGGTAAAAAATGCTCAGTTTTGCAGCCTGCATGAAGTGTTTCGACTGCACAAAATCTCATTAATTTTTACATTGATGAATGCAGCTTATCATCTGGTAGCGCCATCAACATAAAATTTATCAAAAAGACGTGTTACTCGAAGACACTTGGAGCGGAGCAGCTTCAATTGAATAAACTCGTGGAAAATAGCTCCAAATTTTCGTATCGCTCATTTTCCGTTGGCGCGGGAGTCATGGAAATGGCTGCCAAAGTTAGTTGTAAAATTAAGCTTGGGTTTTGCGATAATAGAAAAAAAACAGATAAGGTTGATGAAATATTTGTTTTAAATTTTAAAAATAAAAGCAAATCCGCACATCGGGTTCAAATTTTGAAGCAGGAACGTTTCCCCGAAAATAGACAAAATTATTACGTTATCGAAAACAATATAAATAAACAATAAGGGTATTCGACCATAAGGAATTCAATGGTGAGCATTAGAAATTTGCCAGAGATCTCCATTAAGTTACAGGAAGATTTCCAGAAAGTCCCTGTGAGAAGGTCAATTTTAGAAGGTACCTAAAATTTCAAAAATGCTCCTTAGGGGATAGTTTCTGACGTTTTTTGGCACAAATTTCGATTCCAAACTTCTTTAAATTAGAGCCTCTAATTTAGAGGAGTAAGGACTACACTGTTTTTTTGTAAAACCTCAATAAAAGTTATGTATAGCTCAAACGACGGCAATGTCCCTTTGTTCTGCGGCGATTGCTAGTAAAGACAGTGACTGTGATCTCACTCAATCAGCATATCAATACAAAGCCATCACATTCGATATTCCGCCGCTATGAGTTTCACAAAAAACTTATATTCTAAACTAAAATTTCTAGTATACTAGTATGGACGCAAAACTATGGGATAATCTTTATTTATCTATTTTTTCCAATTTCGCTGCGTATGGTTACCATACTATGGTAGGTTAAAATGTCGCAACGATGCCGTGCCAACATGACCTTCCACCTTACGCACCGAAATGTGAAAAAGAGAAAAATGTCGCATTTTTAGCGCATCATACTGTATACCGGTACTGTATGATTCATACTATACCGGCATACAAATGTTATTACTTACTGTATATTCCAGACCGCAATTCGACTTGCAATTTTGAAAATTCAAGAGATGGTTGCTCGCTCGAATCTAAAAATTCGCAGAAAAAAATACTTTAACTGTACAATCATTTATAAAAACTGCAATACATAAAAAAGTTACATTAAATGTTTTAATTGGTAGGAATACAAGATACATTTGACGTTAAAGGGGCCAAAAATCGCAAAAGGAACGACCCATACATGTATGGATACAACGGTAGCGGGCCCCTACCTTAGGGGTTCACCCTGTCCTCTTTAAAATCAAAACTCTATTATAATTGTAACAAATACAACTACTGAGTGGTTCAACAATCAGCCAGACCAAATTCGTGCGCGCAGTTTAATTGTGTCAGCATAAAAACTGCGCGCACAAATTTGTTCTCAGTAATTCATTGTTGGACCAGACCCTAAAGTAGGACAGAAATTGAAGAGATTTATTTTTGCAAATAAAGATACAGTTTATATATAAATAAAGAAAAAAATACTTTATAAACAATAACTAAAGGTAGATTCAAATATTTATTTCATATATTTTTTTATAATAATTACCTTTATGGTAAAATTACTTGTCCCATACTATTCCCAATCGTATACAATTAGCGTCCATTCTACTTAATGCCTAAAACACATTTCTGGATGCTCTGATGTGCAAAAAAGTCTTTCTAGCAGGAATACAAAGTTTAAGTAGTTAATATATTAATATATTATTTTAATCCTAGTAATAATAACTTAATTAAATTCTTCGAGATATTAATATAAATAAAAAATGTCTCTCTTTTTCAATGTCAATCGTGATGTCTTCCGCCTTCAGAACATTTATTGCATACGTATCGTCGTTATTGGAATGTTTGGTGTTTCATAAATCCATTTTGTGCTAATTATATTATCCGTAAAAATGATCCCATGATGGCCACTGTGCTTTGAAAATTCTGGCGGAAAATTTGAGCTCAGGCTCAATCATCATTTTACATAACTCATTTGCTTTACCAGCGTCGGACAATTGATAACTTTTTAATTTGACGTTTTGGTTTGGTTGATATTGGCAAGAATCGGCCCCCGGTGGACACACTTTTTCTCCCGCCAAGCACAGCTGAGTAATTTCATCTGAAATATGAAAAACATGAAAGTACACTTTATAATAATTTTGTTTATTTTATCAATTCATTAAGTTTTTACTAAAATTACGAAGTTTAAATAAGTTCCTTTTTCTGAAATTGTATAAACAATTTTCTCATAACGTGTTTGTAAACAATACGACCTACCCATCCTTAAAAGCTGTACATACAATTGGTTAGGTGTTGTATATAAAATACAAAAAAATGTATTTGAATTTGAGCTAATTCGCTATCGTTAAAGGGCAATCTTTTGAGAGCAAAGATAAAAAATCGACGAAATTTGGTCAATTGTTGCTCAACGGTCTCCACCGGTTAACAATATCTAAGCAATTCGAAATAAAGTTATCAATGTTCCACATATTTATGCATCCTAAACAAGTTACGTTATAAATATTACCTATTTTTTCACTCAGCGTATTTTTGTCTTTCTCAAAGTTTACATAGCGTGCGGCTTCCGACCAGAATGTTTGGTTAAAGTGTTTAAATATTTTGAAATCAAATAAATTCCAATTTTCAAGGTTGTGATTAAGTGTAGCCGAAAGCTTTTTTCTGTTTGAGCGTGCGTTTGTTACGAAGAAGAAAACATCTTCCCAATCCCAGCAAAACTTCCACTTCAGTAACACCATTGACTCCAGAAAATAGTCGCTTAGAATAAAATATAGATATTAAGTAACATAGCCTATGCTTTGCGTAAAATTGTATGCAGACATAAATTTCAATTTTTTACCTGATAAGCACAAGCTCAAACTCTTCTGACATTTTCAGCACCAATTCATCGATCTTTTCGGGATCGTCGATTTTATTGTTAAATCCAAGATCAAAAGCTATCATCGGTTTTTTAAGTTACATATGAAGTTATATAGGAACTATGCTTATTAATTGATTACGAGATTTTATGTTTAACAGTTCGAGTTTAACTCTAGCGGATGAAATATTCATTCATTTCGCTAAATTATAGCTCCAAAGAGATAAGACTAATCTCTAATAGGGTTTTTGTATTCATTTTGTGTGCCAATGACGGTTATCTGTTGTGTCAAAACTAATTTCCGGTTAACCATGGACATCCGATTACCCATTTTTTAGTTTGGTTCCACCAACTATTGGCAAATTTGTCACTTACACTAACTATCACGGCGAATTATAATTTTTTTTTGTTTTATAAAATGTCCGGTTAACCGGAAATGAAGATCATGTTACCATTTGAATACTTTGGCACCTCTTATTATCTGATTGCATTTCCGGTAAACCGGTAATTAATTTCGATAGGGAATGAATGAAAAGAGCGCCATATGGCACTGTCGGGTCGCAGCAGGATATTAAAAACGGGGCCGGAGGTGTTAACATAATATATTTTTCTGCTGTCTTGGTAGACTCCTTTTTCGGTGACTTTTTGGTCGCTTTGTCTGATATCAATTTTTCACGCGAATTCAGAATAATATTATAATTTTTATAGAGTTAAAACCAAATTTAACGCCATAAATTCGAGTATACAAATTGTACGATTTAATCCCGCCACTGGAAGACATTTTCAAAGTTAGAATTGATAAAAGAAAATGTGACATAAATTATCATAGAGATTAACCAAACATAAGATTGGTCCCAACCTCTTTGTTGATGTTTCTTAAACAACCACCTATGTGATTTTTAGCAAATTGTTCCCATCCGTTGTTTGCGTTTGGTGAGAAATACTTCCCGGGGTCTAAAGCGAAAGCTTCAAGTGATCCGGCCCTTTTAAACGCGCCAACCTGACTGTTGAAGTATCCAAATGATGACTCATATAACGATGGAATCGAACGGATAATGGTGATTTTTCTTCCATTTGGTATCACTAGATGGGTTTAAATTTTAGTTTATTTAGTTCTTCAATTTTTCGTTCTGGCCAAAATTGCACGTCAATTCCGTTATCCGCATAAGATTGTAAGTTTTGGGATAAACGTGTTTTTTGCATATCTTGTCTTGGTACAAAGTAGGAAATAAAAAAAAATCCACATTAAGAAATGGTGGACTGTAATACAATACAAATATATTAGTTAGCTACCTGTTTTCAACTCATCAGAAGCTCGAAGATGGTTGGTAATGATGTTAATTGGCCGGTCGATCTTCTTAACCATGTTTGCCCGAAACAGTGAAGGATAGTTGAAGCGGTTACCGTTATTGGCCGGTAGTCCGAAGGTTAGATCATGACGCTGACCGTAACGAAACAGTATGTTTTGTACGGTTGATGAGGCGGTTTTGTGTGTTTTAATAAAGATGATATCGTTAACCGGGTCACAATGCTCCACACTTTCCATGTCAATTTTCGTTTTTTTCGTTTCAATTTCCTGGGTTTCGCCCCCAATTTTCAAGTTTTTTGGAGCACTTTCTTGACTTTCCATATCAATTTGGGATAAACTAAACACATCCATAAACTGACTTACAAACGCTTAGCTACGCCAACTTCGACGATGAATAAATAAATCAAGAATTATTCGTCGTTGTTGTGAGCATTGGAAAAATACCCTTGATATTCCTGTACCTATATGTTTCACCTATTTTTCACGTCGAAATTGGGGAATCCTAAAATTACAACATCCGATCGAATACCGAAAATGGCAAAAAACGGCGAAACCTGAAAACCTCGCCAATTTCAGGTTTCGCCAGATTTGGGCTGTACCGATACACTCGTGGCTTCTTAAAGTGGCGAAGAAAAAAAGACTTATGATTACTTCGAAAAAGCATACAGGGGGTCTGGAACCAAACTCTGGTTATAAAGTCAATGAAAAAAAATGACTTGACCTTAAGGCACTCCAAAACAATGACTTGACCTGCAAAAAAAGTCCAAAAAGATATGATTTCTATAAAATTCCTGGTGAGCGGGGGAGGTCTTCCCCCAAAAAAAGTGAAAAGAAGACATGATTACCATAAAAAAATTATTACCCGTGATTTTTCCCCTCTCGTTCTAAATTTACACTGAACAAAAAAGTGAAAAAAGACATGATTTATCTTGAAAGAAATGACTTGACCTTAGTGCAAAAAAAGATCACTTGACCTTATAACGGTCACACCTTGTGACCTTATACTTTGAGACCCCTGTAATAGTAATAAAATCATAAAATTTCACCCTCACGGTGAGGGCCTCACCTGTATCGGACTTGCTCAATTTCTGAGTCTGTGCTCAGCAACCGATAAAATTTTTCTTTGTTGACGACATAACTGACGTCATCACCTCTAGTTGCAATTGTAAGTAAATAAAGGCCAATTGCCAAAACCGATATTAACGCCACCACTTTCACCTCAACACATCGTTCATTGAACATTTTTCGTTTATGTTTGAAATGCCGGAATAAATCTGAAAAAATAAATATTTGATTTCTATTATGTTTCATTGTCGCAACATGACGTAGGTTTACGTTGCATACGTTTATATGATAATCGATTGGAACCGAAATCATGAATCATAACATAAACAAATCATAGAAATATGGAAATATTTTTTTCCATAAGTAGACCAAAAACTAGTAAAAAGTATCCATGGAAAACCGTTAAAAACAGCGGCCCTTATTTGGATACGACACCTGTATATGATATACAGTTATTACTCCTTTTTCGGACATTTTCAGTTTTCGAAAATAACGTCCGAAAAAGGAGCAATCGTCCGAAAAGGAGCATCCGAAAAAGAAGCGTCCGAAAAAGGAGTGAGGACTGTAATTTATAATTTTTCAATATTTCGCCATACTAAAGGTTAAGGTCTCTTTAAGAAATTAATAATTATCCGTCAATTTCTCGTACGTGGTCGTTCCTTCATCGCTCGTTTGATTGATACAGTTGTCAACCCCTTTATGGCCCTTTTTCATAAAAAAATGTCTCCAAAAGTTCACAACATATAAAGTGGTTATATGGTCCGAATAGAAAACAGAAAATGAAAGCTAAAATGGGCTGACAATATGTTAAACAATCAACCTGAAAATTTCAATAACATAACATTTTTTACATTACCACTATTCAAGGTGTGTTGCTATTTGAACAACTATCATAAAAAAATAAAACATCACAGTATACATACTTGCAAATACACGTAATGTTTGACACTTCATATCTAAGCTGATTATTAATCCTTGGGAGACTCTTATCGACCTACTCTTTTGTTATGCGCCATAATGTTCTTGGAACACGAAACAAGTAGATCGAAATTTTCTCTGTAAACTTTACTACATTTAACTAATTTATATTGCATCCTTCTTATAATAAATTAATATGAAAGTTTAAATTTACGAAAAAAATCCACATTCGAAAAAGCTTGTTGAATTGATTTTTTATAGCATCCATAACAATTTCAATGTGATACATATATATCGATATATGAATGTCAATATGTGTTTAAAACAACTTTATTAAATTACGAACACAGTAAATGAAAATAAGCGAAGGAAAAATGGCCTTTCTTTTTAAAGTAAGCCAATATATTCTTTATCAATATAAATGGTCGAAACAAACTATAGTATGTTTGGCTTTTTTAAACCAAAGCGGATAAAAAACTGGCGGTCATATTTTTGTTCGCCGCTCTCAATTTACCCCAAAGCCGGTGGTAACCGGAACTTCAGAAAATCCTATTAAAACCATCTTCGCCAGACAAATGTTTTCACCAAACTGACCGTCGAAATCCACCTATATCCAAATCAGGACAAAAAAGTTAGATCTACGCCATAAAGTCATGAAATTGAAAAATGTGCTATCAAAAAGTTTCTTTCTGATTGGCCATATTTTTCATATAAGATTTTAGTGTTCTCGGTGCTTGTTTGGTCACTGGAGTTACGAATCGTCCCGTACGATTCTATTTATGTGTTAGATTGACTATTTTAAACTTAAAATGACTCAAATTGGTACAATGAATGAATTTCACTCTTCGGAAAACGATTTTTTACTCGATAGTGGCTGTTTACTACAGTTTACAATCAGGGGTCTCTCGATGTGCATTTTCAATTTCCGAAAAAATATGCATATCGAGAAAGAAAAAAAGGAAGATGTTTTTGAATATACCAGGTCGCTTTTTTTCGCAGGCCCTGGACTTTTGCTGAACGCCAGGCTTTACGAGTTATCGACCTAATTTTTTTTTAGGTGAAAGATGCAACCCTTGAAAAAGGGTTTAACGGAGCACTTTTTTCGATTAAGGTCAAGGTCACCCATAACTTAGTACCTAAAATATACTGTTAATTCGAGTTTCCGGCACTTCCGGCTGATTTCTGACCTTGACCGAAATCGAAAAAAGTGCTCCGTTAGCTCCGTTGTCAAGGGTTGTATCTATCATTTAAAACAAATTAGGTCGATAGCTTGTAAACCCGAAACCTGGCGCCCTGCAAAAGTCCAGGACCTGCGAAAAAAGCGACCAGAAGTACCATGTCAAATAGTGACGAATTTATCAATATACAATATCAATATGTAGAGAGTCTTCATGTCAAAACGCGTAGGTTACATCATACACCTTAACAAATACATAAAGAGATTCAACTCTTTATTGTAAGTCGTCACTATTTGACTTGATATCCCTTGTGCCAAATTGGCAGTGCAAATAACTGTAATTTTTTTTAGTGTAAATTATTTTTTATTATTTTGCTTCATAATCGGAAATTTAGGAGTAGCCCGAATTTCCCAATTCATCTTTTTTTGGGAATTTACCTGCAAGCAAATCAATTTATAACTTTATAACGTTATCTTCGTTGCGTGCTGCTATTTTATTAATTTATTCCATCGGCCTCTATATTGAAATAAAATTCCTTTTCATTTGCCGATTTGAAATGTCTCTGTAATGTCGGGTTATCGTGTATCCGAGATTGTATTTATGGTTTCAAATTATCATTGATGAAAAAAGAAACTTCTGCCCAGTCATTAGTCAAAACCTTGATGACGAAGATGAGTCACCCATAAAGACACATTTTGTTTTCATGCTTTTCATTATCGATCACATCGCGATATTATAAAAAAAAAGTGACAAAAGAATAATAATTAATAGTTAAGGGGGTTACACGGTGTAACTTACACCACTAGCTGAATTCCCGAATAAGAAAATTGTCATTTCAGTCCGAAAATTCTAGATATTTTTTTTTTCGATATGGCTTGATTTGTTTTTTTTTTGTTTTCATTTTCTTTTTCAATCCAACATTCATGATTTCACAAAACAACATCACAAACCGTATTTTTATTATTATTTTTTTTTTGTATTTATTATTATATTTTTCGTCCGAAAGATCTTTCTATGAGATAAAGGATATGGGCTAAATATCCCTAATCTTTTTNAAAAAAAAGTGACAAAAGAATAATAATTAATAGTTAAGGGGGTTACACGGTGTAACTTACACCACTAGCTGAATTCCCGAATAAGAAAATTGTCATTTCAGTCCGAAAATTCTAGATATTTTTTTTTTTCGATATGGCTTGATTTGTTTTTTTTTTGTTTTCATTTTCTTTTTCAATCCAACATTCATGATTTCACAAAACAACATCACAAACCGTATTTTTATTATTATTTTTTTTTGTATTTATTATTATATTTTTCGTCCGAAAGATCTTTCTATGAGATAAAGGATATGGGCTAAATATCCCTAATCTTTTTTTTGCTTTATTTGCCGTCATATTCTTGAAAATCGCAAAATGATGAGAATTTCAAGACATTTCGATCTGTAAGTAACAGAGAAATTAATTAAAAAAACAGATTAGGGAAAATGAGCTGAAAACAAATGCGAACCTATATTCCGCGTTTCAGAAATTTTGGATTTACGTAGCAAAAAAACATACCCTTTGTTAGCAAAAAAACAAATAAAAACGATATAATGGTCGTTATATAATCGAATTAAGGACCGTGGGGCAGTGTTGGAAGCGTTGGGGTGCGTTGGCCAACGTTGGGCGTTGAGGAAATTTGGAGCGTTGGCTAAAGTTTCCAACACTGCCGTGCGGTCGACCGTATCGTCCGTATCGTTAAACAGACCATTTTGTCCTTCATAGAGAATTGTTGAAATCATAGTTTTACTTACCGTAAGTAATTTACGGTGTGATAGCGTCGCCAGTTGTGCAATTTGCGATTCCAAAAAACGTGCACAACTACTAAGCAGTTGTGCACAACGAAGCAATTGCTCATCTTGGTACATATTTTCTGTTTTTTTTTCTGGTTTGTAAGACAATTTTTTAGGTTTTATTTTCGGATTCAAATGGTACATTTTGGGTCGATGCAAAATTTACAAATCTATTTTAGTTTAAAACCTTAAATATCGGTTATTACCGGTAAAATGTCGTTTTTTTCTCAAAGTAATATCTTTATCGTAATTTGCAGGCCAAACTGCTCTAAAAGTTCCCATTACCGGTAATATGTAAACTAGGAAAGACAAAGCAGTTTTACCGATGAAATTACCGGTAACTTCATTTTGCAACTACGAAATCTCAAAATTCGGAATCAGTGGGTCAAATTGAGTCGAATATAAGTTACAACTTGTGTATCTTGTGGACTGACGAGATAGCCTACCTCTATTTTTTCAAAAAAGTACTTTTTCGAAAATTTTTTTTATTTGAATTTGTTAATATTCCCACCAAATGATGCTCACACGCGAAATTTGGGGCCAAAACAGTAACAAATGACTCAGAGCCCAGCATAGCTGGGCCATAATGATAATTCTTGTAATTTTCGCAATAGGCATTATCAAACATCAAACAACGTGATAATAAAAAAATACCCAAGGGTTTAAGTAAAACATAAACGTATCAATTATCTCTAAAACTAATCCTGCTATATTTAATTAACATACAAATTATACTAGTATGATAGCTCATTAGTCTAAAATAACACCATAATAACTTTCATAACGATTCCTACTTTATAATTAAGAGAGGTTTATTGAATAACAATATTTATACCGTATAAAATATAGTGAAAATAATGTGTGTTTAGGTTGGTTTCAGATTAGATTACAGGGGGGCCCCATATTAAGGGACACCACATTAAGGGACACCCTTGGCCGCTTTCTCCTGTTAAGGGACGCTTTCTCATATTAAGGGACAGAATTTCGAAAAAAAAAAGTTTTTGTCCTCATGTTAAGGGACAAATTTCGACTAAAATGCCTAAAAATGACTAAAATACTCAAATTAAGGGACAATTTTTGCAAAAAAGTGGTTTTTCTCATATTAAGGGACGATTTTTAGTTNCAGTGACCTTGAATTCGAGCCTGAACTTGGCACTTCCGGTTTACTATTTTTGCTTCACAGTCTGAACGGCTTGGTGGATCAATTTCGTTTTTTGTGGAAAAAGTGTGAAATAAAAAATTCTACAACCTTGTCAGAAAACATTTTCGATTTTTAATTTATTTTTTTAATTATTTGAAAATTAGTGTTTTTACCAATTTTAGAATGAAAAAAAATTAACGATCCCGGAAAAAATCTCAAAATGTTTTCTGACAGATTTGTAGCGAAGGGCCTTAAGATTATCAGAAAGAAAGAATCAAATAAATACCAGTTGGCGTATTAACCCTGAAGCATTTTTTGCACTATTTGGGACTATATTTTTGCATAAAAATGATAATGTATAGTGCTGTTAGTACTCAAATCGTGCCTGGTTTGACCCCAAAGTTACTGTGGAGTTACCCTAAAGACTCCTTATGATGACAAAAGTCAAATTAAAATAAAAGAAGAACGCAAACAATTTTTAGCAAATAGCAATCGTGGGAGTGATTTCCCAGTTTATCGAAAAAATTGAGATTTTGAATTGCTTCAAATTTCTAGAATTCGTGGACTTACTTATTTTTTTTTGCACTTGAACTTATTCACGAAACCTTTAAAGATAATCTGAAGATAACTGTTGTATTCAATGCGGTGTAATGAAAAAATGATATTGAGTTGTAAACAAATCGAGCATACCACCCTTAAAATATGCCGACACGGTATACTAGAATCGCTCGGCCGATTTTCATGAAACCCATATTAACTTCACACAATACTTATCGTTATAAGTTCTTACATCTGGTTTGTTTCATTTTCAAGAAGCGATAATTATGAGACGATAAGTAGTTCCGGATCTGGGCTTTTAAAACTTAAAATTTCAGACTAAAATTTTTAATTTGAAGATACTTGTAAACGCGCCCAATTTTGTTATTTTATAAAGTTTGATAAGGACTAGATAAAACTATTAATATTCAGCGAGATCATATCTTACGCAGTTCTTCAATCTTTTGTAAA
This sequence comes from Oikopleura albicans, assembly GCA_004367875.1. Classification (NCBI taxonomy): domain Eukaryota; kingdom Metazoa; phylum Chordata; class Appendicularia; order Copelata; family Oikopleuridae; genus Oikopleura; species Oikopleura albicans. The sequence goes on from SCLG01000018.1 coordinate 506,130, forward strand.
TTAAAAAGTACAATAAAAATGCAACATAGATTAAACAAAATAGCTTTTAGTCTAGTAGTCTAGTAGACTTCCGAAACAAGGATAAACTTTCATTAATCAATTAATCGGGTGACCTAGATGACTGATGGGTCTTGTCTGGCCGTTCACCTCGAAAAAACCCATAGGGTGCGCCAACTGGATATCAAAAGACGTATCTCATTTAATATAAAAATACCAGATTCGTGGTCCCGGACTACTGGCCCTGTATCAATTTTTATAAGCACAGATTATTTAATTTTTGATTTTTTATGACTACATTTATTGGCACTTTTTGAAACGTTTTTTTTTCCCAGTAAGGAAACAATTATAAACAATAAATAGCACATAAATTGTTTCCCAAATGACAAAATGGCCAGGATTGTGGCTGGATTACAAAAATTTGACTTTAGACTAGTAAAAAGAGATAAAAATTCGTTAAACATTTAATTGTTATGTTCGATACGAAATATTGTAATAAAATCAACAAGTTAGCATAATAAATTATTATTTACAAGATATTCCATTTGATAAATAAAGCCACATAACGTAGGCGGACTAGCTGAAATTTTGTGGGCCAATACATATCATGGTGAAACATCGCGGAAAATTTTATTATATTTATATAAATTTTCATAAAATTTAGATATTATCTCAATTTTAAATTTCAATATCCGATTGCATTTTTTTTTTCCATCATAGGATCAAGTATTTAAGGTTTTTAGACCTTTCAAAAAAGCACCTGTTCTCACCCTACGGTGGAAATCTGATTCTGTTGGAAGATGGCGCTATAAGTAGTTACGATTCAAGAATTCTTATATATAGTGGAACTTTGTTAATTTTATTTGTCCGTAATTAAAAATTATGCGATATTTAACGCTATTTTTAGGTTATTTCCTAAGTGAAAGAAAAAATATTAGCGCGGTAGACCCGCAATCGGAGGAGCTAGACGACGTCCGATATACGCCTTCCTCGGCAGCTTATTGGCGAAGCTTGGGGCTTTACGTCAATGAAGAGCACATTGATTATGAAGCTAACGAATTTCGAGATCTCGAGGACTCCGATAACGGTTCAAATTTGACTTTTTTTACCTTGTTAAAAAATTGAGTGCATATTTGGAACAAAAATTAGGTTTGATAAAAATAAAATTGTGATGGGTATTTCACACATTGCAGACTCCAGTAAGGGTCCTCTTATAATATGTATAAAATGTTGTATTTTTTTAGCATTCATTGATCAGTTAGTTTTTCCTGGTAAGAAAAAAGTCTTTTCCAGAACCGTCCGGTTGTTTTTGCTGAAACACTATTATAATGAAAAAACGAATCTAAATTATATCTCAAATTCAACAAAAAACTGATTATACAAAAAGCCTAGCAACCCTTTCTTCCCTCGACCGACAATCAAAATTTTATTGTGCTAAAATTTTGATACAAATACATGGAAAAACTCGGCATCAAATTCAAATAAAAATGAACCACTGTATAGATTATTTATTCGCACCGAAAAATGTGCCCTTATGGAAAAATATGCCATTTGTTGATGATAATGGACAAAATCGATTTCGTATAAATTATTTTTTTAATGATTCACTAACCGATGAGCAGAAGAATCAAATTGAAGTTAATTTGGAACGACTTGAAAAAGATACTTGTTTGACTTGGCGTAAGGTAGATGATATTGAAAAGCATAAAATGGAGGGTATAATGAAATATAAGGATGCTGGTTCATGTTGGAGTAAAGTCAGGCTGTCGAAACGAAATCTAACTCTTAATGACCCCGGGTGAAACGTTGGCACAAATGCATTTTAAAGACGTTTTTGTGAAATTTTGTCCAAAACTTATTTTGCCGTCTTTTGACAGCCGCAGTTAAGTTGGCCGATGTATGGATTATCGAATACTAAATGATATATCAGTATCGGAACGGTGTGGAACGGACGGTACTATTCAGCACGAAACCATGCACGCTTTAGGTAAGTTAACTGTGCCGTTTTTTGTGTTCCATTTAGGGTTTACTTCAAGCAGGTAGGCGGAACTGTTAGTTTAAGTACGTAGTGCGTAGGAGGAAGAACTGGCAGTTACTTCAAGCAA
>SCLG01000018.1:509181-524693 GCA_004367875.1 Oikopleura albicans
TTTACTATGTACTAAAATACAAATTGTGTTAGAATTCGAATACAGAAATTACCAGTTATGATGGGGAAGCGCATACAAAATATTTACACAAGTGTAGTGATGAATTCCCCCGATATTATTGGACATCACGGTGTTATGATGGAAGAAAAGAGTGTTCAAACGGAGACGATGAAGATCGCAATAATCCCAATTGCGAGGGAGTGGAGCCACCGCTAGGTTATCCAAATTGAATTTCTAACGCTCATAAAAACGTGTTTGATTTTTTTTAACAATTGGTTTAATATAATGTATTAATATAATATTCATATAATTTATCCGGTGTATATGACGCAAATTATTGGTCATAAATTAACTCATAAATTGACTCATAATAGTTTTTTTATAAAAAAAATCAATGAAACATCACACGCGCTTTTCATTGAAAACACACAAGGTGCGTCTTTATGTTTCACAAACAAAAATCTAAAAACAGTGAAACATAATGGCCCAAGCGGGAAAAAGTGAAACATAACGGCGTAAGGCTTATTATTTTGTCAAAAAGTGGAACATCACAGCACGGACAGGAAAAGTGAAACATAACGGGGTGAAACATAACGGCGCACCCTGTGTAGTTGATTTTTGAGGCAAAGTAATTATGGATTGCTGGTACACATTAAGATGATGCCGAATTTTTGATGAAAATATTAATAATAATTCTGATAATTTTTGATCAAATATTAAAAAAATATTTGGACAACCGAGTTACCGCCAACCACTACCACAACAACAACGACAACCACTACAACGCCAACAACGACTACAACCACCACAACTACAATGACGACTTTGCCAAGTTATTGTGCATTTATTGAGATTAGTGGAAACCTATGCGAAAGCCTTTTTAAACGTGGGATCAATGTATGCGGTGAATACAGGTGGGAAGGAACGACTACAGTGGATGCATATTGGGGTAGGGAGTATCCATACTTCAAACTGGTTTCAACAACCGAAAATATGTATCTTTACGTAACTAATGTGGGCTATTGGACTTTTGCTGATGAAGCGAGGGTTTAAAAAAAACTGGGCTATTTTCGACCTTGACAAAAAACTTATTGATGGTATTTTCAATCATTGTTTTCAAATATAATATGAATATGGAAAATTAAAATTTTTAATGCAATTTAAACAGAAAATTCATACACAAGATTAAAACATGACAAACGGTTAAAATTTCAAAATCAAATTTTAACTTTTTTTTCAACATGATTTTTTTAACGAGTTTCTAGCTAATTTGATAACTTGAGTTCTATATTATGTTTCAGAACATACTGTAGAAGAAAAAAAATAAGAAATGGACAGGTCAAATTTTCCAAAAAAAAACTGTTTTGGCCAAAATGTTCGCCTCGAAAAGTTAGCTTTTAAAATTTTTGGAAAATCAAGGCCAAGTTCAACGGGTCACGTGATAAATTAGGAAAAGGGCATGGTTTTTGACCAAACGAAAAACACGATATCTAGGGGTTAAATGATTTTTTTCAAGTTTTTATGCGTATTTACTACAGTAGTCTTTAACTAAACCCGCATTAAGTTCGTAAGACAGAACCCCTGGGAATAAAGACAGCCGCTCGATCCGCGCTCCGTTGTCCGGCCGCGGAAGCATATTGGATTGTTGAAGATGAAAATGGACGTTCGACTTATGCATGGAAAGCAGATTTTTCAGTTAAAATCACCGATAGTGTTACAACAACTAAACCACTCACAATAACAAAACCGGTAACAACAAAAGCCACGACACAGAAGACAACAGTGCGAACCACAACCTCAACTAAAGCAACAACGCTAGTTACCACATCTAAACCGTTGACAACCCAAGTTGTAGCCGAATGTAAAGCTGGTATTGAGGTAATAGGCAAGGTTTAGAAAAAAAAAATGAGAAAATTAAATTATCGTTAAATATTCAGAAATAGTTTGAAAATTTTCCGAAAGTCACGAAAAAGCACGAATTATTTACAACTTTCCGAGTTGTTTTGAAAACTTTTTATAGTTCAAGTTTATAGTTTTTATGGTTCAAAAACATTTCTATAAGACTATTCTTTCTTATGTTTTCTATATTTTTGCCGCCAGTTTGTATTTCTCGTTTCTATTAATTCTGACACTGTCGATACTCAGAAACTAATTGAAATTGTAAAACAGGGCCTCGGCGACTAAGCATACCAGGTTTTTTGTTATTTTCAAACCATTAAAGGTAAATTATGTGAAGATCTGGAATCAAGGGGCATAAAAGTCTGTGGTCAATACAAATGGGTTGGCACAACAACATATTGGCACAAGGATTATCCGTATTTTGAGCAAATTTCTACTTCCGAAGATAATACCCCACAGCCTGGGCCGCAGGTACCAGCTCGGAAAAGTATGTACCTGTATGTTTCAAAAGCAGGCTCCTGGAATTTTGCGGATGAACTTCATAAGTCTCTCCCATTGTCGATATATACATCTGTTCGACAGGCCAATCCAAAAACAAACGGCGGCTGCCCGGATGCCGAAGCGTATTGGTATCTCACGGTAGGGTTAACAATTAAACATGAGAAGGCATTCTACATAGTCTTGTATATTTTCTCAACTTATTTGTTTCGCTTTTATTTTTTACTTAAATCAAAATTTCCCTCTTCAAAGGGTTGTTTGAAAAACTTATATCTTTATTTTGAATTTATTAAGGATAAAAATGGTAACTGGGTCCTAGCATGGCCAGCGGACTTCACGGTTGTTGTTACGGACATTGCTACAACGACACAATCAACAACAAAACGAACAACCATACCACCGTCAACTACAAAAACGACAACAATAACATCAACAACGACAAAACGAACAACAAGACCAACAACCACAAGACCAACGACGACAAAACCAACAACGACAAAGCCGACTACAAAACTTACCACCAGGCCCCCATCGACTACGACCGTGTCAACTAAATCTACAACTACCACCTTGAGACCCACTACCACTTTGAGACCCACTACAACGACAACATCTACTAAGTGCTATGGTCCTCGTGTCAGTCTGACAAATCAATACCAAGCGGGTAAATGTATCGACGTAAACGAAAGAGATGCAAGAGATTTATATCATATGAAAGTACTGGACACCGCAACTTATACACGGGAAGATAAATCAAGAGCAGCAATTTCTTGTGCAAAGGTGTGTCTAATAATATTGGAATGTTTTATTAACAAATTTGTAATAATAAGAGCACATACAAAAAAGTGTTTTCATTTGTAAACAGCACCTATCATAAGGCGTCGTTACGAAATAAGCTACTGTTAGTGAACTGACAGTACAGACTGGATCCGAACTCTTTTCACTTTTTCTTTGGCATTCTATTGTTAAACTCTCCTACTGTTGTTTCGATTTTATCTAGTCATGCCTTATCTTGACAAAAATATCTTATCTTGAAATATTTCTTGATGCCGAATGCAACTGAGTTAATTTCCCCTAGATTTAAGGCTATGATTCATGCAAAAGTGTCCTGATAAGAATTATACATCTGTACTGGATATATAAGCTTTTTTTATTACTTACTAACATTTTAGGGTTACCAATTGAATATCGAGGTTAAAGCAAGTACTCTGGCTACATGCATCTGTGGACCAAAAGGATGTTCGTGGAAATTCAACAAGGGCGATGTAATGTGTGTTAAATGTCCAAAACCTTCAATCTCGCGGCTAAACGGCAAAGGCGTTATGGTTGCTTGGAATGAAAAACTAGTTAATGTAAGAGCAGTGACCTTGAGAATATTTATAATATTTTGTATACAAATTTTCGATAATAGTTAACGACAATTGGTTTAGAAATGGGATGGCGGTATGTCGATTGTATTTCTCATTAAACCATATCCAAAATCAACAAATGGGTGGTCAATGTCTGTTGCCGCCCAACAACCCTTATCGAAATCAGTGGTCGCAGTGTCGTCCATAATGGACGTCACAGGCGTGTCCCAAAATAATCAATTGTTTACGTTCACCGTCAAGGACAGGGTTCAAGAATTTTTCGTTTTTGTGTCAGTTTTTTTTAATTACTGGTGCGGGTAACGAGTTTGTCACCGAGCTGAACGACAAGTCCCATTCAGCTCGGTGACAAACTCGTTACCCACACCAGTAAAAATGCCATTTTTTCTCGCCACTACGAGTCCGTCTCATAATTGATCTGAAATTTATACATGAACTACGTATTATTTTTATTATGAACCGGTGTCAAGGCAAACTCGCAGTTTTGGAATGGTGCGGTACATAAACGCGTTCCAATCATCATCACGTTTGACGGAACGAAGCCAGAGGACCAAGAGGCGCTAGAAAAGGCACACTTACATTATTATGTCACGCCGACCGAAGGATTAACTTGTGAAATCGATAGATTTGACTGCTACCCTCTGTGAAAATAAAATTTTGAAATTTTTAAATTTGTACTCATAAATGATCATCAATGATTTATATCAAGTTTTTTATAACCCAATAGTTGCCAGATAATGGCCAAGGTGGCGTATTATACTGTCAAGATTAATCAAGCCAAGTAAAATTAGATGCCCTATAATAAAGTTTTCGTTAATAATATTTTATTCGAAAAAAAGTTTTTGAACTTTTAACTTATAAAAAAACAAATACAATATTGAACAGACTTGTTTTCCTAGATACACAGCCATACAGTTCCGATATTCCTAATGTGCATCTTTATACATGTAATGTGCACAGTGCAGTAGTCTACTGTCTTCATATTCACTTTTTTTTGAAAATACCTAATATGATATTGTAGTTTTTGAGTCAAAAATTTTGACATTTAAATGTGCGTGATTTTTACAAATCAAAAATGCACATTAAGAAGGCCGGGACTGTTTAAAAAACACCATAGTTGGTAACTTCGCCTTCGCTGATACTAAACAGTGGTTTTCGCTTAGAATTCGTGCTATTCGATGGTTTACGATTCCTTCTTGATTTGGACGATCTGGTTGACCCATTCGAGACTCGGGACGAAAACGAAAAATTTGAAATTTCAGAGCATGTATCAGACATGTAGGCATCCGTATCCCCCTCACTTGGTGGACTAAATTGTATGTATGATAGTAAGGATGGAAAAGTATGTGTTCCCACAAATCACAAAAGTTTGAATCACAATCAAAATAAAATCATGATGTGATTGTGACTTCTTCAGCATTCAGTCTGGTTAATGGCAACTAACCGGTAGGTTCCAATTTACCTAGTAAAATTTCTCGTTTTTTTTTCGAGAATAAGAAAAATGAGTTTTGGGGCGCTAATGAGAATGCGAAAATAAAGTGAGGTAGTCTAACCCTACCGTTTTTGGGCCCTTCTTGTACATTTTGCCAAAAACTTTTACGGTATGGGTAAAATTGTTACGATATGGGTCAAATTGTTACGATATCGGTAAAATTGTTACGATATGGCTTCCAGAACTGTATATTTGAATCTCAAGTAAATTTTCCAGATCATAGACTCAGATCAGAACTTCTTCTTGATTCAGAAGACAATTCTGGTTGGCAATCACCGGTAAGCAAGGATAAATACCTGTTATAATCTACATGATTCCTGAGTGCAGTTTCGAAATGAAATTTTGTCTCCACAGAGCTTGACAGTAGCTGAATTGTCAGTGTTTGGTTTTCGCTTTGAATTGAATACACATGATCCGAAACGTGGAATACTTTTGTTTCCTCGTAAATGTCAATTGCTATAAATGTGTATCAACTTAGGCGATCATTATGAAGCGTTAGGAAGTTAATCATTTGTTGTGTAGTGTTTGCCATTCATACTAACAGTATTATAACTAATTCTGATTTCAATAAGATAAGACTTCAATAGATATACTTTTTATTCGCTAAATACGACCGTAAGTTGTCAATCTATAAACCATGTTATTAATACATACATTAAAGTTATTAAGTGCGTCGGGGTAGGGTCGGATCGGGCACCCAGGGGTGCGTATGCTCTTTATAGATAACAACCTACGTAAAATTCTGAATAAGGCCATAGTTGGGATATCTTAGATATTTAGTATTTAAACATTTTTTGCAAAAAACTTACCTGGTATTCGGCCGTATTTTTAGTATATTAAAATTGTTTATAACCCCTTTATGTGTTCAGTATACATAAGTTGAGCCAATCAAAATTGATGCTTTTGCACAAAATCTAGATATCATTTTTATTCTCATGATTTAGTGTAGCCAGTTTCCTTTGATACTTAACATAGTTCACTAATTTGTGAAAACTACATAACGAAAGTTTGTGTTATTCACTTGATGTAATCTACGAGGGAAAATTTATTAGTAAATAAATGTCTTACCAAAGTCCGCGACCGTTAAAAACAATAATTCAAAGTCTTCGTGCTCAAAAATCCGCAACGTCTCTTTTCGACGCCCATTATTAACAATAACATCGAACTTTTTCACCAATTTAATCATTCCGAGTTATTTCTGTGTTTTACAAGTTTACTATATCGTTCACTTTTCTTCCGAGTTAATAAAGTTATGTGTAATACTAGATAATTTTTGGTACACAAAACTAATATATATGAAGTGCGTGTGTGTAAAATAAAAAAAATGCGCGTCATTGGTCGAGACTTGGTTGTAAAACCGACAGTTAAGAAATAATGTGATTACTTAACTAGAATTCATATTTAATATGTCCTGTTACTAGAGTCCGACTGCATGATAAAAATAACACAATAAATTATTGTCTTTTTTGATTATATCAACAAAATACTTTTACATATCAGTAAAATACTAACCGTTAATAATAACAAGTCCATCAGTTGTGAGAGTCCTGGTTTTGTCTACTATAACTTTTTTTATTGAAGTAATATCTGAAGGTCAGCTGGGTAAATGTCTTATTCCAAAAATATGTAATTTCATGTTTTCTCCAGAGTGGCGTAGAGTCTCTACCGTAGAGACGCGTGGACCCTTCAAGAGATCATTAAAATTCATACTATGATATTTTTGAAAATGAATCAGTCAGACTAATTATATCCATCTGTAACTAAAGTCCCAAAAAGCTCATTAATGAGTCATCACTTTTGTTATTCCAATAATTCCAATAACTTATGGCCCATAAGTTATGGGCGCAATCATATTTTTAGAAAAAATTAAATTGTTAAATAATATCTTTTAACTTCTCAAATTAAAGAAGTAACAGTCTGGTTGTATTGTATATTCCCTTTTGGCAAAATTCGATTGACGATGTTTTTGCGTAGGTTGGAGATTTCAAACAGCTCTCTAGGGGGCCCTGGTGGCCCAAATGAATTTCTGAATACATGTAATCAGATCGACGTAGTTTGACAAGCTCTACAACTTGGCTTTACCAGTTTTTTTTGAATTATTGCAAATTAATGTGAATTTTTTAAGTGCGTGTTAATTTACACGCATTTTCCCACTACGGGTTCCCAAAAACTCCTTCCCCCTAAGAGTTAAAAAAGACGAGCACTATGGCAGTTTCCATATATACCTAGCGCGATAAAAAAAGGCACGACGTTTTGGTAGGCACCCGTGTAATTCAATAAATAAAGGTAATCATTTTAATAGTTTTCATCTTGTTCCGACAATAATTTATAAAGATTGTTTATTCGAATGAATAGGTAATGATCATAAAAATTAAAATACCCATTATGGGTAACGCATTAATAATGGGCCATTATGATCAAAGCGGACAATTGTCTATCTTTTTTGTCAAAAGAAAGTCCATCTCGTAATAATAACACAGACGCACAGTGGTTTAAATTATGGCGTTTTGTAGAACAAAAAAGCTTTACCACAAAATGTGTGTTTATTGATTCATTTACTAGGCCCCTACCGCCGGTAGGCTACCGGACTAAACCTACTTTTCAATCGAATGGCGTTTTCATGTAAAAAAATAATACTAGTTTGCCAAAGGGGCGCGGTAATAGTTAACCCCGATTCGCCAGAGCTAGGCCAAATTTGCCATTCGGACTTTAAGTTCATCGTTCGATTTCCACCTTAATGATAGCAAGATATAAGGCTTTGGCGAGTTGAAATCGCCGTTCGTGTAGGTTAAAAAATAAATGACTGGAATAAACAGTGTAGTAATAGTAATGAAATATTCAAATGATGCATTGCCTCCAGATAAAAAAAACTCATATTCGGTAGCAAATATCAAGCAATGCAATGGGCCCGACGTGAACACATTCGTCAGCGCTGCTTGGGGCCAATCAAAACCGCCAAAAACACATTAATGCATCTTTTGAATAATACGATTACTATTACTTCAATGTTTAGTCTGGTTTTATAATGAAACCAATTCTAGCATTTGAGGAGATAAAGCGCCAATACTAATCATCAAAATGAAAATTTCCAAAAAGAACAAATATTTGCAATGTGAACATTTTTTATTTTATTTTCGTATTATCTTTTTCAATAGAAAGTCCAATTTTAAACAAATAACACAGAAAAGCAGTGGTATGAATAAAACGGTGTATTCCGCCTTTGTCATTCGTTTTTTTTTTTCGTCGCCAAATTTTAAAACATAAAAACAAGTTCGATAAAAAAAACTGAATTAGCGCACAAAAAAATATTGATGAGTAAAGCAGAACACACCGTATGGTACCTATGAATATATGTATAAACTATCTTTCGTTGTTTCCGGGATGTACTCCGCCGGGTCTTTGGGCACAAACAAAATGTATTTATTTTTTATGTTTATGATTTTTTGTTTGTTTGTATGTGTGTAATGTTTGTATGTGTGCGAGTGCAGCAGGATGACGTCCATTTTTTTGTCGTCAGCTAGGGAATGGTGATCAGCAGTACTTCAGGACGCAATGGAAGAAAGAGACCATCGAATTATTACACGCAACTTTACCAAACTTAGTTGCATCATTAACCAAGACTTGAAATGCCTAATAAATATAGTTTATATCAAAATAACGGTTGCGCGACGCCCACAACAAACTGCGACTGATAAAATATGCGGAATGCTTGTTTTGCACTTTTCATGACGAAAACCCTTATAGTCATAGTATACAACAGCGTTGTTTGAATTGGTATTCGGTACAAATTGAATACCGTTTTATATGAATAAAGCAGCCTTACTCTTTAAATGGACACTTTAGAGATGCTACTCAGCGTTTCACATAAATTTCCGCCGTTTTTTTTTTAGTATTTTCTAGATAGCCAAACTCTAGTTTTTATCCGCACGTCAAAATTTCGAATATTGCGATCTAGAAAATGCGGGAGAAAAGATGGCGATAATTCATGTAAAACGCCGAGTATTTTCAAAAATAATTTTGAAAAAAACTTAAATATTTTTCTTTACTTTTTCATTGTCGTTTAAAATTGTAGTCGGAATCACAAAAATATATTACCGATTTTATCAATTATAATTTAAAAGCGGCCACCCAAAACCCGATATTTTTTAGTACAAGTTTAATTTCCTAATTTATTGCTAATATTCGATAAACCCTAGCCATTATCGCAAGGAATTTGATTGCTAATTAGTGGAACGTGTCTAACGGAAATTTAATTAATTATAAGCTACTTACAACTTAAATTTTTCAATTAAATTCCGTTAGGTGGTGCAAAATACTCGTTTTTGCAAATAAAAAAAGTATTTTACATCTTTCAATCGTCTTCAAAGCTTATCAAATTTATGTTTCAAATACGAGTAAAACACCACAAATTCCGATTACAGTTGGTGACGCAACGAGTTGACACTTTCGTGTCCGATTTTTTCGTCAAAAACTGTCAACTCGTTTCACTTTGTCAACTGGTTACGTCACTTTTGCCCCTTTTTTGCCTATTTTTACCCGAAAAACGCCCAAAAACTACCAACTCGTTTCACTTTGTCAACTCGTTATGTGTCAACTTGTTACGTCACCAACTGTATTTTAAATTTAATGCTCAAGTGACATATTTTTTGTGCGCGTTTTGCATGCTGAAAGATAAACGAAATAATAAAAATAAGGATAATTGTATGGATAAAAACCGCTGTCTATGGAGAGGATTGATAATGAGTCGTCTTCAAGCGAGTCGTCGGAGTAAATCGAGTCATTACTCGAACTATATTCTGTTGAATTGCCAGTTGAACAAGTTCGGTCAGTTCCATTTGTTTCGGGATAGGTGACTAAAACAGGGTTTTATTTACTTAAATTGCAATCACAGACATGATAATCTACATAAAACATTTATATTTGAATCGTTTATTTCATATAATTGCCATTTCGTGATCACTACTCAGCGTTTTACATGAATTTCTGCCGTTTTTTCTTTCATATTTTTTAGATAGCCNAACTCGAGTTTTTTTTCTTCACGTCAAAAACTCGATTATCGCAATCTAGAAAATGCCGGAGAAAAGGTGACGGAAATTCATGTAAAACGCCGAGTATTTTACGATTTTTTAGTCTTAAAATATTCTAGAATATAACATGTCACATGGTTCACAAACTGACGCGCTGTTTTCCGGAAGCATATTAGCTTTATTTAAAACTTTATGTAATTTAAATGTCAATATGCCTGAAGTTACAGTTGTAAATTTTAACATAACTAATTAACTATAGTATTTTTATTGGTTCAACATTTTTTGTCATCATTTTTTTTTGCTGGCGTCGTGCCCGGCAACGAAATTAAAACGAAATTAAAATTAAAACGAAATTAAAATAAAAAAATAAATGAAATAAATTATACATATGTTCTACGTTTCCTTATGTCATAAGTAGGTAAACTTCGTAAGTAGGTAAAAGTTCATCACTTTTCCCACTTATTTTAAAACATAAAAACATATGTTTTGTTTTGCATCGGCCGGAACTTTAACGTTCATCTCAAACTAATTTTGGCCTGAAATCATTATGAATGAATATTTCTAGAATGTTTTTTTACACATATTTTTAACAATTACCTAATATCCGAAGAAATCTTCTGATAATAATTACAAGCAATTTGCTGCGCTCAACTTTTACCAAAAATACTGTAAATGTGGATATACAAAAAAAAATTATTAATACTCAGTGAAAACTATAATTAAAATGTCAAATTTTACATTTGCTTACAGAGTAAGCAGATTACTTTTACCATAGAAGTTCATCACATTTTTTCTTATTTAGGCCAGCAAAAAAATCCATATTAAAAATCAGCACAAAGGGGCTATATTTGCTCAACAATCCAAAATCATACTTAGCCCTGTCTGATTTCTATCTGTTTAGGACGTTAATGTACCAAGAAATATTTCAAAAGCCTAATTGGAAATGTGTTTGCCTCCCAAATATCAACGCGCCGTTTAATCCGTCGAACGAAATAATCATTGTATTATTTTGTGACAAGTAGCTAAAAAATGTTAAAACATGAGCTAATGTTAAATCGGCCAAAAACGAATAGGAGACAGCAGCAGCAAAAAAAATGAAATGAAAATGTAATTATGCAAAGGGAGGGGGTGAATGACCAAACACGCTATTCACATCCCAAATACAACTCGCAAAACGAGCAGCAAAATCCGGGGAACGCTGAGCCGCAAATCGGCGGGTTCAAGAAGATATGAAGCATTTACCGCTACCTCTAGTGAAAAATAATAGGCCATATTTGACTAAAGTGGGACATCTTATGATTTTCCTGGTCAGAAAATATTTTTAAAAAGATCTTATCCGGCGGAGTTTTGACTCCATGACGTCTAACCATGACAAAGCTAAATATTGCCACTTTGGGCACTAAAGAGCAAAAAAGGTACTGAAAGAGAGAATTCGCCAGTAAACGTTTTTCTAGAATTTTAAAAACTTTCTGACGTCGCGGAAAAGTCTAAAATGTCCCAGTATTCTAAATTAATAAATAATAATTAATAATTGAGAATGTATCCGGTTTGGAAATAATTTTAGAACATTATCGAATTTTCATAGAAATTGGTAAGTCTAGATACCAATTTTTTTTTTGCTTTGAAGTGGCACTAGGCAATTTTTGAATTTCCCATAAGGTTCCGAAATTTACCATAAACGATATTTATTTTATGTGATTTTCGGCTACTTGTCAGCCATTAAGGATAGTACAGTCAATTTGTTTAAAAATAGTATTGATGAAATAAAGTATACTTTGGGCGATTGCAATTTCCATGTGTATGTTATGGACCTCTTTAGGTTCAATTTTATCGGAAAATTAGAGATTTTCTCCATATTCATTATTTTTAAATTTAAGGAAATAACACTAATTTGTTAATTATTGACTGACCATAAAAAAGTTCAAACGGTATTCTATTTTTCTCACAGTATAAAAAAACAAGTTTATCCAACGTAACATCATTATGTTACACAAAAACGGAAATTTTCTAGATGAAGCTCCGGGGTAAAACACCGGGGGCACTGAAACATTCTAGAATTGGTGAAACAAATTCACGAGCAAACAGTATAGATTATCCTCTTTTTTTCTAATGGTTGGTTAGCTTAATTGGTACACTAAAACTCAACATAGAGTGATCAAGCAATAAACGTCACATACCTGTAAATGATAGCCCTTGGCTTGTCTTGGTCAGGCTCCACGTCGCATTCGTGCCGGATTGGGACAAGGATGAGATGCCAAGAAGGATTTCGTTGGGAATTCCATTGCTCATTTTATCTCTTGCTTTTGTATTTTTTTTTACAACTAAAACACAACTTTCTGGTAAATCCACTTGTTCGAAAAAAATACCGAATAGGTTTTAATACTCTACATTTTGCGTCGTTATATATTCATTTCATATGTAAGTCTTAGCATGCATAAATACATATAAAAAAGAACGAATAAAAAAGAGACTCTGAGCCGAGAACAGATACGTGATCGGGAGTTAGGCACGCATTCGTTCAACAAAAAAAAACGAGAAAACGAACAACAATAAGCGTTCTGAGCAAATTGGGTATAGATTTTTTGCACCATTATGAGTAGTATAGTCAGAGATGTATATCTTGCATCAGTCTTCGGCTCAGAAGGGAAGAAAAAAAATACGTGCCTCAAGAGAGGGCACGTATTTGAACACACCAACCAAATATCAAACCTGTATTATATATAGAGATATAGCGAGATATATATATATCTTTTTTCTTCGCTCTGAAGTATTTGCGTTCTGATCGATCAAATTATCTGCCGATTTTCTACTTTGGTATATACTACTTCAGTATTTTTTGTCGGATATTTTTTTTCTCTTCTTTTCTCTATTGCGCAAAAAAAAATCGTGTTCGTTTTTTTAAGATTTTTTGGTTGAATGAGTTGTCTTATTATTTATCAAAGACGCCCGCGGAGAAAACACAACAGCACCACCACCACAACCATTCTAGCATAAACGCCAAACTTACGTAACATACTACTTCAGCTAAGACGGATTATACAAGTAACCCGGCTAAATATCATACAAAAAAAATTTTAAGGACGAATTTTTTTTTTATAATTTAGCATTATAAAGGCAAATCGGGGTGATTTATTACCAGGCACTTTTAGACTAAAATCGTACTGACCCGACTATTGTTATTTGCTAACTTGATTCTAAAAATTAAACCTAAAATATTTTTATTTGAATATAACTTATATCCGATATAATATACGACAGAAGAAGGATGGTTCACGGCATTTGAATAAAGATTATAAAGCCCTAGAATATCGTCCTGATTTTAAAACGCGAAAAAAATTTTTTAGCGGAATTGCATATTTCTCCTTAAACGTGTCACTTAAAAGGAGGAAGACTGTAATACAAAAAAAATTTTAAAGAAGGAAATTTGCGAAAATCGCCTTTTGGTGATTTGTCTTTCGGTGATTAGCCGAGCGCGCTCAAAAAAGACCAATGACAGGCCACATAGGCCTCAGACACGCTGTCAAACAACGTTACCAAAAAGTGGTAACATTATTTATTTTTTTCGCGTTTGAAAATCACTGCGATACTTCAAGTTGTAAAAAATAAATAAGAACATTTTCAAATCTCCAAGGGCGAACTTCGAACTTATTCCCAATGTTACAAGCAAGTTATTTTTGTATAAGAAGTCATGTATTCTTTCAAATGTATCATTGTTCGAATTCTTTGAAATTTCTAGATCACGAATTTCCGTACCGTATGGCAAAGCCCAAAATTCGCCGATGTTTATTCTAGAAAATAATACAACAGTGCATTTTTTGCTTCTGCCTTCGAAAATAAAGAGTATGTACATAAATGTACTACATATTTATTTCACCGTATATGTTCTACTTTTTCACTTGTTCAAACGATAAACTAATTGTGATAATGAATACTTGATTAATTAGATATTTTTCTATTTTATGTCGTTATTGGAATAAAAGCTTTGCAGAACTATCGATTTAATATTATTTTATGTTCGATTTTAACTGAAACGTATCAAAAACAAGTAAATCTTTGCTTTGCCGATATAGAACGAAATCTGAATTAGTCTGAATTATAATGTCTAAATTATGAGTATATGTGCCTAGGTTTTATATGTGGTATTAAAGCATTTAATTTTCTACTGAATCTAATTTCTGTTAATCTAAGCTCTCACGGAGAAGCGATTCCGTATATGACTGCCGTATGCAATGCACACTGGGCACTAATCACATTTCTTGTCAATCAAGCTGAATAAGCGTGTCCCTTAACAGTCATGCGCATCTGGGGTAGCTAGCTACCCGATTTGCTCTAGCGCGCCAAACAATGAACGGATTTTTTTGATTTTTAATTTATTTTGAAGCCCTGTTCTTCTTCTCTTACTGGGGTGATTTTCAACCTTAACCCTCGTCCTACACGGACCCAAACGTAAAAACAATTTTCTAAAAAATTCTCCCTTATAAAACGTAATTTTTTTTTTTGATTTCAAATCCGTTGTCCGTTTTTTATTATCACAAGCCGTTCTCTTTTTAGCTAGAAATAAAGTGAAAATGGGTAGCTAGCTACCCAATATGCGCATGACTGTTAAAATTTCCAAAAACGTTGCATTTCCGGAAATTTATTCTAACCGGAAGGTATAGTAAGGACGCTCAAATTCCCGATTGAAATATTTTTTAAATTTTTTAAAAAGGGTTCAATGTCACAGAATATCCTGATTATCCTTTTTTCATATATACATTTTTACAAGTTTTTTTTTGATTTTATTGTGCCTTATTCAGATAAGTTGCCAATATCATTCGACACGAATATCGCTTGATCAATGCCTTGTTTTTTCAGGCAGCTAAACGACCCTTATTTGGCAACCCTTGCAAAAAAACAAAACAGAATAGCTGCGAAATTTACCCGGTGTGTAATTTGTGCGTTGTAACCACACAATTAGAGGGCAATTTAGTACTTGCTAATCACGGTCAACGTTGTTGAGATTCTAAATAGAAAAACTACTTAATCGGGTTTATGGCCTACTGGCCGTCGTGTTAAACTTGAACCGATATCGGGGTAATATATATCATAATGGTTTCGGAGATCAACACGCGAACATGGCAATCAGCGGGGAAATGGCATTCTGAAAATCGCTCTGATATGATTTGCACTTAGTCGGGTTCCCTGAATAAACAGTCGTCGCGCATAATTATAGTCATTTTTAGGAGGGGG
>SCLG01000018.1:525433-536661 GCA_004367875.1 Oikopleura albicans
ATGTACCACACCGGGCCAGATTATAACTTAGCTTACCGTACCTGTTCAACGTCAAGTGATATCAAGCCAATTTGGCATATTACGCTTAAAAGCGTACTTTAATTTTTGTTCATTAAAAAAAACCACCACCACCATCAGCATCAACATCCACTATACCAATATGGCTCAATACCGTCATTATCTAATTAGCTTTTGTGTTGACAACCGTTGACAATTACTAAACAACGCCGCCTATTCCTATAGTATAAAACGAAACGAATTAATAACGTAATTTTTGTGTTTGTTTTTTTTCATAAAAAAGTGTCGACTTGACAAATATTAGAGTTGTTAACCTAGACCTATTTTAGTCACAAACGTTAGTTCAAAATACGGCGCGCAGTGGCGCACGATTACGTGGAAAACGATTTATTCTTCCTAAGGTAAAATTCATTTTCATAAAAATTATTTTTACCGATTAATGGACTTGTGTTCTTGTAGATATAAACCTTATAACAACCTCAGGGCAGTTATGTTGTTCGTTACGCGTAACGTATTTACGTTATCTTGCAGACGCCTACGCACTGCGCCGTTATCTTGCAGATTTTCTCATTCGTTCCGGATATTTTTCGCGAAAGTTACAAGATAACAGCGCAAGAGGTATATATAAAAAATATCTTCAAAGGGGTTTGGAACTGGTCAATTGCTACCCGGCAGTGTTGGAAAAGTTGGCTAACGCTTCAAATTTCCCCAACGCCCAACGCAAGCGTTGGCCAACATTCGGATTTTCCCCAACGCCCAACGCAAGCGTTGGCCAACGCTTGAATTTTTCCCAACGCCCAACGCGTTGGTTGTTGGCCAACGCTGCCCAACGCCCAACAATTGCAACACTGATGCTTAACAGATAAGTGGAAACTATTTTAAACAAGAAATAGAACATGTCGAAGGGGCGTCTTGCTTTTACACAGCATGCATACAGTATAAAATGACGTTTTGCGTTGGAAAAAATTCGAGCGTTGGCCAACGCTTCAATATTTCTCCAACGCCTAACGCTCCCAACGCGTTGGGAAGAAAATTTTTCCAACGCCCAACGTTTCCAACACTGCTACCCGGCGTTTTACTTGAATTACGAAAGAAAAAAAAACGACAGAAATTCATATACAACGTTTAGTAATACTTTGTCAATTGTGAGTAATTGAGCCCTTTTCATGGGCTGCTTTGTCACTGAATCTTCGCGCATTTTCAGTCGGTTTAAATTTCTGATTTTTTTAACAGTCTGAGTTTTGTACATAGAATATTTTTGACAGCACCGTGCATCCGAATTACGAATTTAATACTGTTTTTTTTTCTCTAGATTAGTCATTATCAGTTGTCACCTATGATTATTTTGTGGAATTTTTAAATGGCACAATTGGTACGGCGCCAATTATCAACAAGAAAAAAAAATACCGTTGAATAGAAGGCTTAAGAATACCGCTGAATTTGACGCTGGGAACAATGTAGTGTAAAATTTAATATCCGACTGAAGACTCAAATCCGACATAAACCGGTTAATTATGTTTCCGGCTTGAACGCATAAGGCGNTTTTATGGTTTGCGTAACCTTGCCAGTTAAGCATTAGCCAACGACGCTGATCCAATTGCTATGCTTACATGCCATATTAAGACTTCCGTTTTAATAGTCTTGCATGAATCGTAGATGGAGCACGCAAACCTAACGATGACCTCATTTGCTATTGTAAAAATGGCAAGGTTTGAAATAGTAGAAAATGTTTATTTATATCAAATGTGACCGCCAAAAGTTTCATATATAAATTTTCAGGTATCGACCATTTTAGGTTTATGTCCTTTTATGGCATTTTCGACCTTTTATGTTTCGACCTTTTCAGGGCTTCGACCTTTTCTGCATGCGACCAAATCCGACTGCGCCAATTTTTTGACCATAATTTTGTGATCATAATTTTTTGAGGATAATTTTTGACGAAACACTATAACCAATTTTTAACATCAAATTTTTCTACCCGGAATTTACCGCATACACACAGGGTGCGTCAATCTCTTAAAGTTTGCGTCGTGACAAAAAGTGGCTCAAAAACCTGGCGTTATTTTTCGGTTTAATTAAAGGTGAACGGTTAACTGCGCACCCTGTTTATAATATATATGTATTCGAAATTTGCACAAATATCGGACAAAATTTCTGTAAGGGGTCGGTAAAAGTATGCTCGTATTAAATGCACATAGTTTTGTTGATAGTAATGACCTACTACTACATAGTAAATAAGGTAAGTCAGCCCGTGCGTGACTTCAGTCTTTAATCTTATTTTCTTTCAAATTCTTATCAATGTCGTTACAAAAGCGATCCTGAAAGAAGCAAAAGTGTTACTCAAACTCGCGTAAACGTTTTGCATACTAAAGCTGGCAATATTACTGTACAGTTGATTCTCTGCCAGGTTTAATCCCAAACAAGCGA
Organism: Oikopleura albicans; assembly: GCA_004367875.1. Taxonomy (NCBI): domain Eukaryota; kingdom Metazoa; phylum Chordata; class Appendicularia; order Copelata; family Oikopleuridae; genus Oikopleura; species Oikopleura albicans. The sequence continues at coordinate 527,879 of SCLG01000018.1, forward strand.
CTGCATAATCGTAGCAAAAACCTGTAAGGTGATGTGTTAACAATGCAAATAATAAATACGAAAAAAGGGTCATCATAAAAACGCGTCTAATTTACATGTTTTTCAGACTGCTGTGATAGGATTGGGAATAAGTCGTGTGGCAAACACACAAAAAAACCACCGATAAAAACAATTGTTGACTAGTATGTTTGATACACCACCTATCTGCTTAAAGTAACAGTTTTTTCCCGCCTACTCACTACCTACATAAAGTAACAGTCCCGCCTACCTGCTTACAGTAAACCCATAAAGGAACACAAAACTATTACTATCAGTGGAACTGTTACTTCAAGCAGGTAGAAGGTAGGCGAAAAAACTTACTGTTACTTTAAGCAGGTAGGTCGTGTATTTCAAATAAATGTAGTCAGAACAGTTCGTTGTTACATTTTTGTCAAGCCATTGGGCGCATTGTTCTTATGCTAAAGTTCAACGCCACCTATCTAGGTTAGTTCAAATAGTATAGCATGGACCATGCTGCACACGGTATGGACCAGCGGTAAATAACAGTTAATCAATTTGATTTTTGANATCCCAAACAAGCGACTGCATAATCGTAGCGAAAACCTGTAAGGTGATGTGTTAACAATGCAAATAATAAATACGAAAAAAGGGTCATCATAAAAACGCGTCTAATTTACATGTTTTTCAGACTGCTGTGATAGGATTGGGAATAAGTCGTGTGGCAAACACACAAAAAAACCACCGATAAAAACAATTGTTGACTAGTATGTTTGATACACCACCTATCTGCTTAAAGTAACAGTTTTTCCGCCTACTCACTACCTGCATAAAGTAACAGTCCCGCCTACCTGCTTAAAGTAAACCCGTAAAGGAACACAAAACTATTACTATCAGTGGAACTGTTACTTGAAGCAGGTAGAAGGTAGGCGAAAAAACTTACTTTTACTAACAGGTAGGTCGTGTATTTCAAATAAATGTAGCCAGAACAGTTCGTTGTTACATTTTTTGTCAAGCCATTGGGCGCATTGTTCTTATGCTAAAGTTCAACGCCACCTATCTAGGTTAGTTCAAATAGTATAGCATGGACCATGCTGCATTCTTTGCACACGGTATGCACCAGCGGTAAATAATAGTTAATCAATTTGATTTTATTCCCTGGCGTTTTACATGAATTTACGCCGTTTTTTCTTTCGTATTTTCTAGATAGCCAAACTCGAGTTTTTTTTGCACGTCAAAAACTCGAATATCGCCATCTATAAAATGCGGGAGAAAAGTCGGCGAAAATTCATGTAAAACGCCGAGTAGAAAAAATTGTGAATCAATGATAAAACAGCGAAAAGATGATTTTTTCAATATAAGGCTGTAGTATGTATGTAGGCTTTATAAATTTTCAAATGAACAAAATAAAAAAAAACAGTAATAATTCAACTGTAAAACGTAATCGTTTCCTTCAAAGCCTAAAAATGTTCGTGAAAATTACGTCAAGTGTATTCGATCGGTGCAGTAAGTCTCGCGCTCATTTATATTTTTTTTTTTGCTCAACGGTGGAGTAAATGCTGGTGGTAGTTTCAGTGATGTTATTCTTTGAATGAGTGGAACGAACGACATTTTAGAATGCATTTCTTGTGAGCGAATTACGTCAAACATCAAATAAGCTGAAATCTATTTTACTGCGAAGCACTTGACGTCAAGTGCCAAATTATACATGTACAGACTTTCGTTCGCGCAGATACAATTCTCTCCCTGCGTGTGTTCTGTATGTGTGTATTTTCGTTAGGGTGTCGCTGATGGAAACCTGAAAAAAAACGTAAAATAAACATTTTTCCAATCTAGTGTTTCGAAATGTATTTACATGTTTTTCAGAATTTCCTTGAAGCTAAAATAAATTTCCTTGAAGCTAATAAAATTTCCTTGAAGCTCAAAAAATCTTAAAAAAACAAAGATTTTCATTGGTCGGATTAATTTTTTTTAAGATAACCGTTTAAAACGGATTTTTTCTACAAATTGGTTTAACTTATTTTTTTATTATTAATACTTTTCGAAAAAAATTTTGAACAAAAAGTTTATTTCACTGTGATTTTAACAAATACGTTTTAAAATTTCTTTTTGAAGAAAGTTTTTGTTTCACAATTTGATTTTTTTTTTTTGTAAATTTGGTTTCAATTTTTTTGTTGTTGTTGTGTTTCTCCGAAAAAAAACTGTCCGTTGTTGTAGTATTTCTTTCCGTTTTTTTAAGAAATTCAATTTTGTCTTGTGCCATTCAAATTGAAAATATTTAATTCAAACACACGTTTGTTACGTTTTTGAAAGTTCGATGAAAAAACGTCCGTGGACGCCCTAGTTACCTCTTTTTAACCGAATCTTTCTCTCCGTGGCGAAAAAAAAACTATGTTTCAAGGTACTGCACAAGAAACATGACGACAGGGTCGTTACATCGTTCTTATTAGAAATCTGACATACCACTTAGAACGAAAACCCTGCAGGGGCTAGTTTTAGACTTGAAGTAATCATGAGAAAATTTTTATTGAACGACATTCCACGAACAAATTGGCGAACGCATGTAATTTAGAATAGTTTGTGCTTTGATACCTTTTCTTATCTTTTTACTTGGTCTTTTTTTGTTGGTTAAATCAGAATATAATGTTACGAATCGTAACTTAAGATATTGATGTATTATTCTTACAAGTGCGAGTAATATAAGTTATGTTACATAACTGAGAAAGAATAGTAAAACATAAGAAAATTCACGACACAGAGGGGTCGCCAAGTAAGGGCCCGCCAAGTACGGGACAGTTTCTCAAGTAAGGGCCGGGGGTCGCCAAGTAAGGGACGGTTTTTTTTCGAAAATCTTTACCACAAAAATTAAATAAAAAACACCGAAAGATTTGAAGCTTCTGATTGGTAGACTATGGACCAGACTATCAGACAAAAACTCTGGTTGCGCCAAGTAGGGGCCAGGCGCCAAGTAAGGGACACTTTTTTTAAAACAGGAAACCGTCCCTTACTTGGCGACCCTTATGTAGAATTAACCAGATTAATTTAACCTACAACTGTATACAGCTTATCTAGACGTGAATTGTCCACGAACAGCCCGGTATATTTCAGCATAAACACCACCTACCTGCTTAAAGTAACAGCCAGTTTTCCGCCTACGCACTACCTGCTTAAAGTTCCGCCTCTCTGCATAAAGTAAACCCAAAAATTGAACAAAAAACTGTTACACTTCAACTGAAATTGTTACTTTAACCACATAGTGCGTAGGCGGAAAATGACTGTTACTTTATGCATGTAGGTGGCGTATTCAATCTTTCGCGTTTGTTCGCGAAATAGCCCAATGAGTTCTGTCAAATACCGTACCTTTCGTCAAAGCGGTTAGATCGCAAAATCGCCTAACGTTAGAAAATGAAAAAATTACTCGTTTTTCGCGCCCATCGCTGAGTTCTCATTGGCGGGCGCCCATCGCTAAGTGCTCATTGGCGGGCGCTTTCGCGGCTCGGCCAATGACAGGCCCCCCCCCCTATTTCCCTTTAAGGACCGGTCTATAGAGTTGTTTACAAATAAAAATCGAAAACTTGAAAACAAGATTTTAGTAAAACTTTTATTGGTTTTATGAATTGGTTTAGGTTCTACTACAATAATAAAGTACAATCAAGTTCATTATAGAGGAATTTCTAGAAAAAAATAACGTCCGANAAAGTTCGATGAAAAAACGTCCGTGGACGCCCTAGTTACCTCTTTTTAACCGAATCTTTCTCTCCGTGGCGAAAAAAAAAACTATGTTTCAAGGTACTGCACAAGAAACATGACGACAGGGTCGTTACATCGTTCTTATTAGAAATCTGACATACCACTTAGAACGAAAACCCTGCAGCGGCTAGTTTTAGACTTGAAGTAATCATGAGAAAATTTTTATTGAACGACATTCCACGAACAAATTGGCGAACGCATGTAATTTAGAATAGTTTGTGCTTTGATACCTTTCTTATCTTTTTACTTGGTCTTTTTTGTTGATTAAATCAGAATATAATGTTACGAACCGTAACTTAAGATATTGATGTATCATTCTTACAAGTGCGAGTACAGCCTGTACTGTACAGGTAATATAAGTTATGTTACATAACTGAGAAAGAATAGTAAAACATAAGAAAATTCACGATAGAATTAACCAGGTTAATTTAACCTACAACGGTATACAGCTTATCTACGTGAATTGTCCACGAACAGCCTGGTATATTTTAGCATATACACCACCTACCTGCTTAAAGTAACAGCCAGTTTTGCGCCTACGCACTACCTGCTTAAAGTAACCCCAAAAATTGAACAAAAACTGTTACACTTCAACTGAAATTGTTACTTTAACCACATAGTGCGTAGGCGGAAAATGACTGTTTTATGCATGTAAGTGGCGTATTCAATCTTTCGCGTTTGTTCGCGAAATAGCCCAATGAGTTCTGTCAAATAATACATAATTGTATATTTTGGGAAAAAAGAAATTACCCAGAAAAATATCTGAAAAGGTACTTTTACGGACTTGATTTGTGTTGTTTCAAAATCGGAGAATGATATTTTTAAATCTTACGATTGCTACTGACTCTTTACAAAAAAAGCTAATTATCATAAAAAATGTACGTATTATTAGTACAATTTCACATCACAAGAGTAAATTATGCCTTGAGCTGCTTTGGTTGTTGTATGAGTAATCAGGTTTAAAAGAGCAAATTCATTAGCAACCACAAACTGCATAATTATAAACGATAAGTCTCATCTTAATGCGCAAACGTTCTTTGGAAATGAAACTCATTTTTAGTTTTTTAGTACTTTTAGGCGTTGCGCATGGCTCTGGCCTCTGCGATCAAACAGAGTCACCGACCTGTCCATGTAGCAAAATTCGCTGGAAGAAAGCCAAAATTGGCGGTAAGGGCTCTTCTAAGATTGAAAAGAAAGGCCAAACTAGTGTAGAGATGCGGATGGCCGTTAGCAATACTATTATGGATAAGGACAGAGGTCGTCAAAATAGTTTATTTTACCTGAACCGACCCACAAACAGTCAACGCTCTGTACTGGTTTTTATTTACCCCCTTACTGGCCGGTTAAGTGTCATAAACTTACAACTTAGCTTGAGCGTTGAGAGAAAGCAACCAGCGTTGTATAAATCAATAAAACTTGATCAAACTAAGTTTACAATACATAGGGTGCGCTGTTATGTTTCAAGCCGTTATGTTTCACTTTTTTACCGTCCGTGCTGTTATGTTTCACTTTTTTTAGAAAATATTTTGCCGTAATACATATCTTTGTATGTTAAGCCCTACGCCGGGATGTTTCACTATTTTCCCGCTCGGGCCATTATGTTTCACTATTTTTATAATTTTTTTTGTGAAACATAACGGCGCACCCTCTGTAATACATTTCAAAATTCCATTCCAAATTACCAACAGCTTGGGCCGTTAACCAACAGTTTGAGTTTTGTCAGATTTCCTGCATTGTGCAGACAAAATCCACTTTAAAAAATGTTGTCGGTTAACGTCGCACCCTCTGTACATTGCAGGCCATATAGAGCAATAAATGCAATTGTTTCTCTTATTTTTTTTTTGTAACAGCCTAAACATTCAGGTCAGCAAAAAGTTTAGTCAATCCTGGCCATACAAAATTACTAATTTACTAAATTTCCATAACCAATAAATTTTGAAATCCACGCATTGTAGCCCCGAGAGCCATAATATTCACGACACAACACCCGATTACGTCATACAGTATAGCCCCAGGAGCCATAAATTGTACAAGGCGACAAGCGATTACTCCTTATAGCCCTCAGGAGCCATAATATTAGCAACACAATATAATACAAGGCTTGGCGACCAAATTTATTGGTTATGGAAATTTAGTAAATTAGTAATTTTGTATGGCCAGGATTGACTAAGCCATAATCAAATTTTTGAATGAAAAAACATACTGACGAGCTTCGGACAAGGATGCTGCTAACTACCCCGATGCGTATCAAGCTGATTGGACCTTTCGCCATCCAACCTATGGCAATAACAATGGCAATGCTAATGTATTGACAGGAAGCTTCGGGTTCTAATAAGGGATATTTTGTATACCCATGGTCACGTATCACTTCATTTTATCTAGTTTTGAAGACCACAAAATTGGTCGCCAAGCCTAGTCTAAAACACCATTTGGTCGGCAAAACCATATTTGGAACAACACAATAAACGTAGTTGTGATTTATTTCAGGCAACCTAGCTAAAGCAACTCCCTGGTGACGAGCCCAAAGCGGTATAATCCAAACTATCATCTTTTTATACAATGGTCGCGTAAAAACTGCGGCGTGGCGTACTTAGAAGCAATTAGAGACGGACTTATTACATTTGTCGCGATGGATAATTACGACGGTATTAACAGAACGGCGTGTTTTTAAACTAACAAGACCCTATTATTAAGTCTATAGCGCGGACGTCAAAACATATTACAACAAATGGGCAAATGTAAAAGCAATGCAAAATAAGTTCTGGACAGGAGTTGTGCAAATAAGGTGAATATTATGTTAACCCAGTCGCTATGGACCTTATATCAATTTGATATAATACAGTATGTAATACAGTATGTAAAACAGTATGTAAAACAGTATGTAATACAGTATGTAAAACAGTATGTAAAACAGTATGTAATACAGTATGTAAAACAGTATGTAATACAGTATGTAAAACAGTATGTAATACAGTATGTAACACAGTATGTAAAACAGTATGTAATTTGGTACGTAATACAGTATGCAATACAGTATGCAATATAGTATATAATACAGTATGTAATACAGTATGTAATACAGTATGTAATACAGTATGTAATGCATAATGAAATATAGTATGTAATAAAGAATGAATTACAGTATGTAATATAGTATGTTAAACAGTATGTAATACAGTATGTAATACAATATGTATTACAGTATGTAATACAATATGTAATACAGTATGTAAAATTATATTGAAATTTTAAATAATGTTATTTGGACCCGTTTCAACTGTAATATGTACTAGTATATGCAACGAACAGGTTTGTAAAAGTTAAATTTGACATAATTAAATTGCATGTAATTGTGTCGGCCAGGTCCAAGGTCAACTTGACGTAAAATACAATTTACAGCAATCCAAACGCCGAACAAGACGGACAAACGATTCCAACCTTAAATAGCCAGAAGACGGTTTATGATGAAGGCAACTGGAAAAAAGATAATTTGTATATTTGGATAAATGGAATTGATAAAGTGTCGGCGTGGAAAAATGATGATATGGATGCGTGTCTACATACCGCCTACATTGCCATTTTGGAAATTGGCGAAAACGGTGGCGATGCTGAAACCGATTATACTCAGTGTGTTGCCGAGTCAATGATTTTGTGGTGAAACTTAAACATAGCCGAATATCAAATAAAAGTATTGTTTTACAAATATTGTATGTGTGTAGAAATGCAGTGCTCCCTCCCTTAAGTGTCGCGTTTTTTGGCGGCTTGAGTGCGGCACTTAAGGGAGGGAGGACTGGATACCAAAATGGGTAGTTCAGCACAGGCGAAGAAATTACAGTCCTTAACCATTTATCGGACTCTCATTTATCGGACGCTTACTCATTTATCGGACGCTTTTTTGGCCAAAATGGGGTCATTCTAATAAAAAATGACCTCTTTTGTGACGATGCTCATTTATCGGACGCTATTTTTGAGAACCGAAAACGTCCGATAAATGATTAAGGACTGTACTTGACCTTTGTTTTGTTTACCAATTATAATAATTTCATGGTAAACTTGATATTTTTTTATTAACTTCTGATTGTTTAGAGAAGACACTTCGGCCAGAAAAGTCGAGACATAAATTCTAGTCAATTTTGATAGAAAATTTTACAGATCATTTTATAACGAATAAGTTTGACAGTTATTTTAAGGAGAGATTGTTATGGACTGCTTTGAGTTTGAGGGCCTCAAATTCGTTTATCAGCGCGACTGGTAAATTATGCTCTTTAGCTCCTTGAATTACCAGTTTGATATATTCGAGAGCAGGGATTCCTTCGGGCAGATCAAGCAATTTTTGTGTAGCATTGCACTTGATTAGTTCATCACCGCAAACAACTCAAAAAATGTCACAAAGACAAGAACTTATTGCATTTTTTCTAAATCTACTGTAAAGCGAAAAAATATATTTATTAATTAACTCGGCCACGTTTTGTGCCATTTTTGGTATATCACAAATTTTTTTTTTCGCCAGAACTTTCGATAAAAATTCATTATAATCTCTTTTTTTATAATTCGAACTTTATAAAAACTTATAACTTACACAACAACGTGGCCGAGTTACGAAGTAAAGGTAATATAGATGCTAAGCCGTTTTTTGGTGATTTATATTCGCTCAGCGCACTCGCGAACCAAAAACGGCTTAGCATCTATATTACTTCACGCTGTAGGTAGTGCGTGGGTTGAAACGTCAATCAAAAAAGCAGAGGTAGTATAAAAGTGTTGAGCTTTTGTTTCTTCAAAATAAACTTATTTTAAATATTTTGAATTTCAGCTTCTTTGTGGGATTTTTAATGATTTTTGATGCATTTTTCATAAACAGATTTAAAACTGTTATTCTATTCATTTAATTTTTCTAGGTAATTTTTCATAAACTATCAAATTAACAATAGTGATCAACTATTTTTGACATTTTCCTTCTATACTTATCATTCGAAATATCCTCTGAAAGTCCCCCGTCGGATCTGTGAATTCACCTGCATTTTCGGTATCATAGCTCC
>SCLG01000018.1:552159-568311 GCA_004367875.1 Oikopleura albicans
CGCCAGCAAAAAAAAAAATGCTTAAATATCCAAAAATGCTTCTTTCCGGAGAAAATACCGGTTAGTAGACATGTAGTATGTCGACATATTGATTCGAAATTCGGTAGTAATACAACTGAATTATACATATGTATGTTTAATATGTATAATATATGTATACATACATAATATGTATTACATATGTATAATATATTATATAGCCATTCGAAAACATGGTCCCTCGAGGTCCTCTCGTGTAATTTTAAACTGGAAAATCCTTTCTCCGAACGGAAACGCTACTGAACATATAAGTATAGACATATAATAGGCAAGATCAGGTAGTCTGTTAAGCTCATGATATTGGAATTAATCAGATACAGTAAAACAATGACATGAGTTACACTCTGGAAGCCAATTGGAGGAAATGGGGCCGTACTTCTATTGGTCGCCGCGCTCTAATCTTTATTTGGCCGAGAACTTCTAGGACCCAAAAATATACAAATGTATACAATTGAAAAAAAAAAACTGAACCTTTTGGTAGTATTATTTTTAGACCTTATAAGCAACTACCCCAGTAAGGACCCAAACAAAAATAATTGTTGCTTCAATTGTACGAAAAAAAACCAATAGGCCGGTTTTGGTCGAACAAATCATTTTTCGAATTTTTGGTCGGTATTTAATTTTTCGACCCTTTTATAGAAGTTTTTATAAAAGCGTTTTTAGAGCACAATTGGTTAAAATCATTTCATGTACGAATAATGCGATGGCCATTAGGAGCGCCCCGAGGAAAAGTATTTCTTTTTTTTCGGAGGCTACTTGGAGCACAAATGACAGGCCCACTTTCCGGTGGGTGGTTTATCAAGCGGTGGATCCAAACAATACAAGTGGCAGCCACGATCACAGTCATCACAGAAAAGCAAATTTTCGTCGTCTTCGGCCAATTTACACCTATAAATAATCATCTTACACTCTTTAAATTTTTTTCCCATTGTCGTCAAAAAAAAACTTGTTTAATAACTCACAGCCTTTCAAGGGCTCCTTTTAGTGTGTGAAATAATCCTCTGATATGAATAGTTTTTTCGAGAAAAAGTAAAACTGACCTTAATGCACTTTGAAAAAATTGACTTAACCTTATAACTATCTGAAAGTTTTTTTTCCATAAATAAAATTTTCACCCAAAAAGTGAAAAAAAACATGAATTCTATAAAAACAATTATGGCCCGTGTTTTTTACCCGTGTCGTTTTTTACCCTTAATGCAAAAAAAATGACTTGACCTTATAACGGCACAAATGGCTGACCTTATAACCAACCCCCTGTATTATATCGAGGCATATAAATTATAACCACTCTATACGTACGTTAAACACGATTTGCAATCAGGACACTGCCAGTCATATTTTCGAATTTCTTTCACCATCGTAGGCGTAAGATTAATGCACGCTAAATATTTCATAGTAAAAATTAACTTCAAATTATTACGTATGTTAATTTTAAAACATGTCCAACTAACAAGAATTACAATATTTTTTAGATTGTACGGATTTAACTCACCGGGATGATAGGACTTTTTACAGTCAATGCAAACGAGGAGCACGTCTGAACCCTCTTTGGATTCCACTCCATTTTTGCAGACTTCACACTAAAGATACATATATGTACACATATGTTGAATTACAGATGTAAAGTTTTAAATTTACATTTGTAAATGGTCCCAAACAGATTTTACAGTAATTTTATTTGTTCGATTTCAAGTACAGGTTCTTATGAAATTTTTTTTAAGACATGATTTGATAGAAAAAATGAACGAGGGTCTCCACCTAAAATTTATGCTAAAAAATTACTAATTTGACCTTATCTACTAACTGACCTTATAATCAGCAACTCATATACACTCGATTACGGGAGTAAGGGCCTGAGTTTCAATTTTTCACTTGTTCAAATAAATAATGTTTGATGCTCATTTTTGGTCCAAAAAGCAGAAAAAACGTAGACCGGCTAAAACAATAATTGACCAATATGATGAATCAAAATTAATTCTAGCATAAAAATCTCTATGGTCTAAGATTTAGAAAATTAAATCCTACTACCAACCGGCCACAAACCCGTTAACCGGCCTGTTTTTGGAAATATTTAGTGGCCGGTTAACGGCATCCTGTGTATTTGTACTTTAGCCCGTCAGTGGTGCTTATTTCACAAACAGTTTCTTGCAAAAAAAAATCAAATTCACAGAAAAAATGATCTTACCTTTCCATATGTTACCACCCTTTGATTCCCCTCCGACTCTCCAAAAATTGAACTCTCAGTTTGCGGCGGGATAATGACTCCTTGATTATGCACCATTTTTCGAAGAGGTGGCGGCGGCGGAAGGTGGCCATGTTTCAGAAACATATGGTGGCCGTTCATTTGGTGGTTCATTTGTTGCAATTGTGGACTCATGTGCGTTCGAGAGCTCGGTGAGTCGGACATGCTCATCGCATGTACTTGTTTTAAATGGTAGCTCAACGCCGATTTGTGCAAAAATTTCTGAAATTTAATTTCAAAAACGGATAAAAATGTATATTATAAACCTGCCTAAAAATTTACAACANCCTGGTGGGGTCATTTTTGTAATATGACCCCAAAAGGTGTCAAATTACAAAGTGGTCAAATCGGATCATATGACCCCTCAAAAGAAAGCCCTGGTCGAGCTGAATCCGCTCATGGTATTAAAAAAATTATACGGCCACCAGTTGGCGTAATATAACCCCCAAAAGAGTCAAATTACAAAATGGTCAAATCGGGTCATATGACCCCGCAAAAGAAAGCCCTGGTCTAGCTGAATACGATAATGGTATTTAAAAAAATATACGTTCACCAGTTGGCGTAATATGACACCAAAAAGTACCAAATTACAAAGTGGTCAAACTGAAAGCATTTCAAAAAAACTGTTTTTCCTATGTACAGCAAAAAGTCATAAGTTGGTAAACAGTTTGATTCTACTTTTTTAACAGAATTTTTCCATTCACAAAGGGCCTGATTCTCTTCTTCTGTTAGAAAATTATCTTGGTTTACCAAGATCTTCATTTGCTCCACATCATAAGAGCCTTTGTTCAGCTCTCTGTGCTTTTTAAGAGCTTCAACTTGTCGAGCCTGTTAGTAGCGTTAGTATATTATGTTTTACTAGTATATTATATTGATCACTTACCTGAATAACAACCTGATCAACCAATGGTCGAGGAGGTGTCGGGGGTATCGGGCGGTGTTTTTTAGCTTCCCGAGCAGCTGCCTCCTCTTCCGCGAGTACGACGCGTCCATAGCTAGCTGCGGCCTCTTCCGCATACTTAACCCTAGCTTTCTCGGCGCCTCTTTTACGGCCTCTACGAACTCTTTCCGCGGCTTTACGCCCTGGCCCCTTATTTCGCCCTGGCCCCTTATTTCGCCCCATTCTAAAGTGATAGGTTTTAGTATTTTCATATTTAATACGCGTTTGATATCTAGGCTTTACAAATATTTTTGAAATGCTTTCAATTAATCATTAACTCAATTTTTATACGGAACCACTGTTATATATAATTTCGATTATTTATGAATTTACTTGGAGTAATAATTGAGACAAATTTTCAATGTTGAATTTATACTTTATTTGCATAAAATAGAATTAGTACATGAGTAATATTTATGAATAAGTAATACGAAGAATTATCGATAACGATAACTAATTCGATATTGCTGTAATAATAGACTTTGAGGTAATATTTGTGCAAGAGTATGGCTGGCGCAGTTCTTTATGAATTATGTTTTATTTCTTACCTTTCCTGCCATTATCTTAGAGTAATCGAAAACCAACCTAAAATGTTAAAACACAATGTTAGATTAAGGTCAATCTAATTTATATGTTGGCAAACAAAATACAAGGAACACTAAATAACATATAAATTAGTCAGCCTGCTCTGTTCTTCAACTTCTTTCAAAAAATCGAGTTTGCCAGGCGTTCATGGAATCCTCTGGCCAATCCTGACAAGTCTCACCGCCACAACATCCCGTGCACGAGCATGAATACTTTCGAAACTCGATTTTATCAGTCCGAAATCCCAACTCACCATTCGGTACAATACGGGCTGAGTGCATTTCCGCTATTCCTCTGGCTGACTTATGAAAAGAAGCTAAAATTAATATTTATGACGTATCAGTTAACCATAATACTATTATTTGAGTAATATTTATGAATAAGTAATTCATCTAAAGGTGAGAATATATGATGGTTATATTATTTAGTAATATTTAGGAATAAGTAATCGATCTACTGGTTATAGTGGTTATATTTTAGAGTAATATTTATGAATAAGTAATAATAACCTTTTTCCCAAGAAACCTAAAATATTTAGTTCAGAGAATCGATAAAATAAAAGTAAGTATACGAACCATCTGTCACTGGGTCAATCCAATGAATTCGCCGTCGTCGTAAAACAAAGCCGTCTTTTCCGACGACATCACTGACATTCTCGACTTGAGCACCGTTACCGTTATTGATTGTTGGCTTAAATTCCTTACAGTTTTGCAAGAAGGTGAACACTTGCTGGGATGATCCAAATCCTCGCTCATTCACGGTCTCACGAACCGATCGCTTCATCATTTCCGTCCGTAAGAGGCCTTTAACCAAACCTGAGGCGGAGTCACATTCACACTGACAATAATAAGAAGAGTTAGCTTACAGCTCAGAAAAATTTTTTAATTTTCATGCATTTTAACTGAGTGTTTCAGGTACAGGAAGAATAACTTGAGTAATAAAGGAAGTTTGAGCATAACTGGATGTAATTGTGTTCCAAAGCCACCTTGCCGTGATAGCTGGTTGTTCGGTTCATTGACACAGCTTTAATCTCCATCGCCTCCGATATTGCGTTTTCTCCAAATTTCATCTGGTTTAACATCTGGGGTAAGCTCCAGAAGTACGTCGTGCACCAATTCTGCTGATTTTAAGGTTTTTTTTATATAATTTAATACCTATTTTTATGGTTATTCTCTTGATAAGTTTAAATAACCTTTCCTTAGCGGCACCATCTGACACCATAATTATTTTCTTACGGGCTCCAATAACTGCAAAAAGTTGGCGAACAACAATATTGAATGACTCGACAGTGAAGGACCAATTATCCTTCTTACCATGGTCCGCAGTAATGAAATGATATTCTTTGACTAATTTACCGAATGTTGAACTTTCGGGTTTTGTGTCCAAATAATACGCAACCTTATAATGGTGTTGGAAAATACATGCAGTGAACCTTAATTCACGGAGTAATATTTATGAATAAGTAATTTGTTGACTGGGTTATATTTACGAATAACTTTAATGCATGAGTAATATTTATGAACAAGTAATTTGTTGAATGGGTAATATGCATGAGTAAGCAATATTATTTCGAAATAGGACACTATTAGTTTATCACCCAACACCAAACCATAAGAGGAAACCCTCTGCGAAGGAAATGGCAAGACTGCAATTCATCACAATGTTCCTGGAGAGGTCTCATAGAATGATCAAATCTCAAGAGCAGTGTATCTGCGTCTGCCAGTGTAATCGGAGCCTCATCATCACTACGAAATGATTTGAAGTTCCGCAAAAATGCGGTGCCCAACCGGAGTTGTTGACTATGGAGGCCAGGTTTCTTATTCTTCATCCATTCACACATACTGTGGACAAATGAGGCCAAACCATCCTCGCGGTAAAAGGTACCACCAAAGTCCTCCAAAACGCTTATACCACGGTCGTCCTTTGTCCATTCGGACCATCCGATGATTGTTTGGGAAAAGTGACGGATATCATCAAATTCCAATCGCTCGAGAAAGAAATCCACAGTCCCGCAATGCACACATTGACCGTTCAAACAGTCGTAAGTTCGGTCAGAACCTGCAGCACAATAGAAAAGTTCGAATAGATCCCTTTCTTTGAACAAAGCATCAGACACTTCTTCTGGGGCATGATGTTGAATAGCGCGTTCGTAGTGCTTCAATTGGTTACAGACCTAGAATTTAAACAGTTATACTTGGTTGTAAAAGTCCTCAAATTAAATTTCTTAAAGTACTAAAATAGTTAGTAATTATAGTAATAATCTTTGTTTTTATACCTCACAAACGGCGGTTCGTTTTGCTGAGCGTCTAATGGGCTGCACGTCTCTAGCGTAAGTTTTCAGCAGCTTTCGAAAAACCGTATCAGACATGAAAATTCCCAATTGATGACGTACAAATTGAGTGGTTTCTTCAATCGTACGATGTAAATATCGGATTCGAAGTTCAATTCCATCGACTTTAACGACGTCTGTGGATCTATCGGACATAAAACTGACCTCATCTTCATGCAAGAATCTCAAGATTCTTGGTTATAGTTCGAACGTTGATTATAACATTGGGAGTACTTGAGTAATATTTATGAATAAGTAATTTTTTGATTAACATAACTTCGAACTTTATGATAAATATTTGTAAATATGTAATTTGGTCCGTTTATAGTAATTCGAAATCTATGAGTAATATTTATGAATAAGTAAATACAATAAGTTGTCAGAACTATGGCTTGTACGTTGCTCAGAGGTCTCGGGCACATCAAATGCATGCTTGGGACGTTTGCGTTCCGTACCGACATCTGGGCTATTTTGGAGCTTCCGTTTAAGATGCTTTGCGGTGTTCTCCGGTAATCCCATCCGTTTATAGTCTCCAACGGAAAACAGTTCCAACGTACCAGGAAATATGCCATTTGACGCGTACCCGAATAAGATTCGTTGGCAATCTTTGACACCATTTAAGGCTTTTGATGTGGCCTTTGTGGTAATACTTTTCCGTTCCGGGATCCCTAAACCAATGAACTTCGCACAATTTGTGAAACCTTAAATAAAATCGATGAAATTTTGTAAAAGATTAAGCCAGCTAAAGGTTTTTAATTTAGTTTTAGGTTTCAATTAATTAAAAGTAACTACCTTTTATGACAAGGTCCATTGGTATGTCATATCCGTTAATGCGTACGAAATTCCCTGGTAAATCTTCGACTTCAGGTTGATTTAACCCTTGTTGCAATCCTTCCTCGTCTAATGACCTATCGAGATCGATGCGTTCAATACGGACTTGCACATTATCCGAATTAGCAGCAACCCGATTAACCCGATCAATATCTTGATGGTGGCGGTCTTCTACTCGACTGCGTTTACGCGGTGTAAACTATAAATTTTATTTAATACAATACGTGGTGTTGTACAAAATAAATGACTGCGCCAACCACAAAGAAGACAAAAATAACAGACAAAAACAGTTTTATACAGTATATTTATTGATATGTTATATCTACAAAATAAAAGTGACACAGGTCAGGAAATACAGAAAATACTAACAACACACAAACCACTGAAAGTAGCGAGTTTATAAAACTCAGCTTTAAACAAATTTGAAAAGGGTAATATGAACAAAATTTATGACTTAATCATGGAGGAAAGTTTCCTCAGGAAACAATAATTCTTGGAACTTATCAATTTTTATTCCACTCACACAATTAAGTCTGCATTTTAGTCAATAAAACCGCGATTCAAATAATAAGATAATATGAATAAATTTGCACCAGGTAATATCAATTGAAATTCCGATAGAATCATGGAGGAAATAGTCAATAGTATAGCAATGAATTAATTAACTGATCCAGTCACATGTCCTTGTCTTCGTTTCGACCGACACAACCTGCAGAGAACTTAACGGCGCCAAAAAAAAGTTCTCTCATAAGTTATGAAAAGTTTGAAAAAGTAAGCGAGTTTCACCTTCACATCATTTATTAAACTACGGTTTTATACTGTTTCTGTACTGTTCCTGTACTGGTTTTGTACTGTTTCTGTACTGTTTTGGTACTGATTCTGTACTGTTTCAGTACTGTTTTTATACTGTTTTGGTACTGTTTCTGTTCTGTTACTGTACTGTTTTTGTATTATTTCTGTAGTGTTTTCATAATGTTGACTAATACTATTGTGACAATGTATTGATTGGTTTGCATGAAACATTGTTTCCCTGATAACATTTGCTTATATTGCTGTTCTGCCCTGCTACTATAACATTGCTCTCAACTTTTTTATGAACTGTTAGCTGATATAAATATACTTGCTTCACTATGTATTGCTCACACAAATATCTTTTGTTCTCATACAACTGAAATAAACGTGGTAAAACAGTCCAAAGTTTTTGTTTTTTGTTAAATTTCCTATAGACATGAAGGCTACACTCACTCAACCGTCTGCTGCTCGATTAGGACTCAAATTTAGAATAAAAAAAATGCAAAAATTAAAATTGACATATAGGTACTGAGTACTACTCGAGCGGCCGACAGCCGACGTGGCGACTAAGGCCCCGTTTTTGCGTCATAGTTACTATAAGTGCGGGCGCCCGCATAGCGACTTATGACGGCCATAATTGAATAAAATTGAACAAAATTGAAGTTTCCCGTTCTGCACATTCTACTATTAAACTACCTCTACCACCACACTAACTACTGCACCAACTAACTTTATCAGATTTAAGGATGTCCAAGAGGCAAGTCGATTTTTAAAAATCGATTGGCCTTTTGGACATCCTTAAATAAGATTAATGGTATTTTTTAAGGGAATCCAAAAATGGGGCGGCATCTTACGGCCACAATATTAAAGATAATTGCATGATTTTTGCATCGAAGACTAGACAAAATTACGCAATGATTGAAACGGAAAGATTTTTTTGTTTAGGCCGGAAGTACCGGTAAAAAGCGGTTGAAAACCGGAAATATCGCTTTCTCGTAAACGGCACGGTAGATTTTTTTAAATTAAACGGTAGTTTTGTACAGATTTTGATGGTGGGGTCAAAATTGTAATATTAACCCTCTAGGGGGGTTATATTACAAATTTATTGTACAGGGAAGTTTGATACCTTATTCGAAAGGATTTTATGTGGTGATTCCGAATATGCCTTTTAAAATTCTCAAACTTGAAATTGGATCCCCTTTTCGTCATTTTACTACCAAAGTGGGGTCAAATTACAACTTTCTTGAAATGGGACGCCCCGGTACTCATTCGATCTAATTTTAACAGCGATCACGGAGAGGCTGTTTACAATTTTGCATTTGAAATTTGACCCCTTTTTTAGCAAAATTTAGCGGAAAAGGGGGTCAAATAACACGATTGTTTAAACTGCATACCTGAGGTACGGTTGATTCCTTAATCGACAACATTTCTAACACTTATCCCGAATATGAAATTTGACCCTTTTTCGCTTTGGTTAGACTCAAAAAGGGGTCAAATGACCATATTCGGGATAAGTGGTAGAAATGCTACCGATTTAGGAATTAACCGTACCTCAGGCATGCAGTTTAAACAATCGTGTTATTTGACCCCCTTTTCCGCTAAATTTTGCTAAAAAAGGGGTCAAATTTCAAATGCAAAATTGTAAATAGCCTCTCCGTGATCGCTGTTAAAATGAGATCAAATGAGTACCAGGGCCTCCCATTTCAAGAAAGTTGTAATTTGACCCCATTTTCGGTAGTAAAACGGCAAAAATGGTATCCAATTTCACGTTTGAGAATTTTTAAAGTCATATTCGGAATCACCACATAAAATCCTTTCGAATAAGATATCAAACATCCCTGTACAATGAATTTGTAATATAACCCCCCCAGAGGTTTAATATTACAATTTGGACCCCACCATCAAAATCAGTACAAAACTTAGTGCTAATTTTAAAAAAAATCTACCGTGCCGTTTGCGAGAAAACGTTATTTCTAGAGTTCAACCGCTTTTTACCGGTACTTCCGGNCTCAAGAGCAGTGTATCTGCGTCTGCCAGTGTAATCGGAGCCTCATCATCACTACGAAATGATTTGAAGTTCCGCAAAAATGCGGTGCCCAACCGGAGTTGTTGACTATGGAGGCCAGGTTTCTTATTTTTCATCCATTCACACATACTATGAACAAATGAGGCCATACCATCCTCGCGGTAAAAGGTACCACCAAAGTCTTCCAATACGCTAATACCACGGTCGTCCTTTGTCCATTCGGACCATCCTATGATTGTTTGGGAAAATTGACGTATGTCATCAAATTCCAATCGCTCGAGAAAGAAATCCACAGTCCCGCAACGCACACATTGCCCGTTCAAACAGTCGTAAGTTCGGTCGGAACCTGCAGCACAATAGAAAAGTTCGAATAGATCCCTTTCTTTGAACAAAGCATCAACCACTTCTTCTGGGGCATGATGTTGAATAGCACGTTCGTAGTGCTTCAATTGGTTACAGACCTAGAATTTCAACAGTTATACTTGTGTGTAAAAGACCTCACATTCATTTTCTTCTACTCAAATAGTTAGTAATTATAGTAATAAACTTTTTGTTTTTATACCTCACAAACGGCGGTTCGTTTTGCTGAGCGTCTTATTGGCTGCACATCCCTAGCGTAAGTTTTCAACAGCTTACGAAAAACCGTATCAGACATGGAAATTCCCAATTGATGACGTACAAATTGAGTGGTTTCTTCAATAGTACGATGTAAATATCGGATTCGAAGTTCAATTCCATCGACTTTAACGACGTCTGTGGATCGATCGGACATAAAACTGACCTCATCTTCATGCAAAAATCTCAAGATTCTTGGTTATAGTTCGAACGTTGATTATTACATTGTGAGTACTTGAGTAATATTTATGAATAAGTAATTTTTTGATTAACATAACTTCGAAGTTTTTGATTAATATTTGTAAATATGTAATTGGGTTAAACAGCGATCACGAAGAGGCTATTTACAATTTTGGAATTTGAAATTTGACCCCATTTTTTTTTTTACAAAATTCAGTGGAAAAGGGGTCAAATTTCAAATGCAAAATTATAAATAGCCTCTTCGTGATCGCTGTTTAAATGAGATCGAATGAGTACCAGGGCGTCCCATTTCAAGAAAGTTGTAATTTGACCCCATTTTCGGTAGTAAAATGGCGAAAAAGGGATCCAATTTCAAGTTTGAGAATTTTCAAAGGTATAATCGGAATCACCACATAAAATCCTTTCGTATTAGATATCCCTGTACAATAAATTTGTAATATAACCCCCCTAGAGGGTTAATATTACAATTTTGAACACACCATCAAAATCGGTACAAAACTACCGTTTAATTAAAAAAAATCTACCGTGCCGTTTGCGAGAAAGCAATATTTCCAATTTCAACCGCTTTTTACCGATACTTCCGGTCCGAAACAAAAAAAAAACGTTCCGTTTCAATCATTGGGTAATTTTGTCTGGTCTTCGATGCAAAAAAAAAATCATGCGGCCGTGAGATGCCGCCCCATTTTTGGGTTCCCTTAAAAACACCGAGATAGGGATGGTGATTAAACTTAAAAAACGACTTGACCTTATAACCAACTTGAGGTCTTCATCGAAAAAAAGCCAAAAAAGACATGATTTATGTTGAAAAAACTGACTTGACCTTAGAGCGGCCAAAATTGTTGATCTTATAATTTATAACCACCATCCCATCTACAACCGTTTATCCCCAGCCTAGTGCAGAACGGGAAATGGAGTGACAAAGACTCCATCTCAACCGAACCTTTTTGTGACGTTGCCACAAATATTTCACAAAAAAAAACATTGAAAATGCCAGAACTGGCAAAATAAAGGGTTTGACGCGATAAATTGAAATCTATTTCGCATTGCGAAAAATTTATGACACATTTCACTTTCCTCCAAAAAGAAAGCAGTTTAGAAATGAGCTTTTCTTTGTTCATTCGCCATTACTAAAGGAATCATTGTTACACCTTTTGAGTGTGTTAATATAGTCATTTAAAGACTACAGGGACACCAAATTAAGGGACAGAATTCAAATTAAGGGACACTTTTACCGAAAAGATTCAAATTAAGGGACGCTTTTTTCGAAAGTTGGGTCTAAAAGTTCAAATAAAGGGACAAAATTCAAATGAAGGGACAAAAGTGGACTTTGGTCAAAAGTAGCAAACCGTACCTTATTGTGAGACCCCCGTGTAGACGATTTTTTGAATTGGATTCAGTTTTTCTATTTCTCTATTTGAAGGGTCTTATGACCGCTTTCTCTAAAATTGTAAACTGACTCCTTTTGGGGTCAAATAACAAATTCAAGGGGTCATACAACATCGTTTGAACATGATGTAATTTGACGCATTTTGGCGTCATATAACGCTAACTGGTGGTCGTATAAATTTTTAAATACCATAATCGGATTCAGCTCGACTAGAGTTTTCTTTTAAGTAGTCACATGACCCGATTAAGGGGTCACATGACCCACTTTGACCATTTTGGTAATTTGACTCTTTTTGGAGTCATATTACGCCAACTGGTGGCCGTATAAATTTTTGAATACCATAATCGGATTCAGCTCGACTAGGGTTTTCTTTTAAGTAGTCACATGACCCGATTAAGGGGTCACATGACCCAATTTGACCAATTTTGTAATTTGACTCTTTTTGGGGCCATATTACGCCAACTAGTGGTCGTATAAATTTAAATACCATAATCGGATTCAGCTCGACCAAGACAAAATTTGGTGCACGTTTGAAAAACTAGCACATAGAAAAAGGTGTCTGGGGTTTTCTAGCTCAAAAAATTCAGAAAAAAAAAGCTTTAAAATGCTGAAAAATAGCATGATTTTTCAGATTTTTTCCAAAAAGCATGATTCTCAAAAAAAATTTGACTTGACCTTAATACCAAAAAAAAACTGACTTGACTTAACTCTTAGGGCAAGGAGTTTTTGGGAACCCGTAGGGGGAAAATGCGTATAAATAAACACGTACTTGAAAAATTCACATTAATTCGCAATAATTCAAAAAGCTGGTAAAGCCAGGTTGTAGAGCTCGTCAAACTACGTCGATCTGACTATTCAGAAATTGATTTGGGCCACCTAGAGAGCTGTTTGAAATCTCTAACCTACGCAAAAAATAACACCGTCAATCGAATTTTCTCGAAAAGTTGAGGGGGGGTCACCTATACTCGTTTTGCCCTACGGGGCCTCCATATGCCTTAAATCGACGAAAAAACCCAGTTGCGTGTCTATTTACACGCACTTCCCCCTGGGAGTTAAGTGCATACTATGCACTGCATAGACGCAGACGGCCTGCCAATTTGGATCACAAGAATGATTAAAAAATCGACTAACATTCCCATAATTACTCGCATCCAAACAATAGCCCTAATGATTCAATTCACACAATTTGAAGATATAGTCCATAGACGTTATAACCGTAAAAATGGCTGACCTTATAACCAACCCCAACATGTAATCTCTGAAATACCGTGAGTACTCGTCGGGTAAAAATTCCTTGCAATTAACGGCATGATAAACTCCAGACAACAGCTAACCAAAAAAAAAATATTTTTTGAAAATGTAATGATGTTCCTCCGGCATTGCCGTGTTTGTACTTTAGGAAAGTCACGTGGATATGGCGTAACCTACGCTGATATTCAACAAGTAAATAAACATAATTTGGGTTGACCAAAAATTTTATTTTTTATTTATAAAGATACGCAAGGATGTTAGTACAAGGATGGGTAGTAATAACTCGCGGACGGCGAATGCGGGCAAAATACCGCGTCAGAGAATAAAATAAATCCGCGCCATTATCTGTATGACTTATAAAAGTCAAGTCAAGTATAAGGGAATTGAATTCATGTCTTTTTGTGATTATTTTTGAGGATTTTTTTTTGGACAAAGACCTCATTGCTGAGCGCCACTCAGTGGCCAGAAAATTATTAAATGCCGTATTCGTTGAGCTTGGCGAGGGCTTTCATTTCGGTGGTCATTTGACCCCATTCGACTAATTTCTAATTTTGCACCTTTTTGACCCATGAGCGCCACAAAGTGGCTGAAAAAGTTTTAAACTCTATAGTCGTATTCAGCTAGACCAGGGCTTTCTTTTGAGGGGTCATATGACCCGATTTGACCATTTTGTAATTTGACTCTTTTGGGGGTCATATTACGCCAACTGGTAGCCGTATAAATTTTTTAATACCATGAGCGGATACAGCTCGACCAGGGCTTTCTTTTGAGGGGTCATATGACCCGATTTGACCACTTTGTAATTTGACACCTTTTGGGGTCATTTTACAAAAATGACCCCACCAGGCTGTTAGACACCCTTCAATTAGTATGTGTGTTGAGTTTGACCTAAAACGGGCCAATAATNAACTGACTTGACCTTAGAGCGGTCAAAATTGTTGATCTTATAATGTATAACCACCATCCCATCTACAACCGTTTAGCCCCAGCCTAGTGCAGAACGGGAAATGGAGTGACAAAGACTCCATCTCAACCGAACCTTTTTGTGACGTTGCCACAAATATTTCACAAAAAACCATTAAAAATGCCAGAAATGGCAAAATAAAGAGCTTGACGCGATAATTGGAATCTATTTCGCATTGCGAAAAATTTATGCCACATTTCACTTTCCTCCAATAAAGAAAGCAGTGTAGCAATGAGCTTTTCTTTGTTCATTCGCCATTACTAAAGGAATCATTGTTACACCTTTTTAGTGTCCATATAGTCATTTTAAGATCTGACTATTTAGAAATTGATTTGGGCCACCAGGGCCCCATAGAGAGCTATTTGAAATCTCCAACCTAAGCAAAAAATAACACCGTCAATCAAATTTTCTCGAAAAGTTGAGGGGGTCGCCAATACCCGTTTTGCCCTACGGGGCCTCCATATTCCGTGTCTATTCACACGCACTTCCCCCTGGGAGTTAAGTGGTCACATGACCCGATTAACGGGTCACATGACCAAATTTGACCATTTTTGTAATTTGACTCTTTTTCGGGTCATATTACGCCAACTGGTAGCCGTATAAATTTTTAAATACCATAATCGGATTCAGTTCGACTAGGGTTTTCTTTTAAGTGGTCACATAACCCGGTTAGGGGGTCACATGACCCAATTTGACCTTTTTTGTAATTTGACTCTTTTTGGGTCATATTGCGCCAACTGGTGGTCGTATAAATTTAACGACAGTCCTTACTCCCATTACGGACGTTTTTTTCTTCAAAAAAGTGATTATCCCATTACGGCTGCTTTTTTATGCGGCCGTATTTTGAGGGTCCATAATTCCATAAAGGCCGTTTTTTCTAGATAGGTTTGGCCTAAAAATCTGACTCGACCTTAGTGCCAAAAAAACTGACTTGACTCAAGTGCAAAGACGCAGACGGCCTGCCAATTTGGATCACAAGAAAGATTAAAAAATCGACTAACATTCCCATAATTACTCGCATCCAATCAATAGTACTAATGATTCAATTCACACAATTTGAAGATATAGTCCATATGTGTCATCTCTTTCGAAAAAATGACTTGACCTTATAACGGTAAAAATGGCTGACCTTATAACCAACCCCCTGTAATTCAAAATACAATTAATATGTTATCTCTGAAAAACCGTGAGTACTCGTCGGGTAAAAATTCTCTGCAAATAAAGGCATGATAAACTCCAGACACCAGCTAACCAAAAAAAAAATTGAAAATGTAATGATGTTCCTCCGGCATTGCCGTGTTTGTACTTGACTAGGAAAGTCACGTGGATATGGCGTAACCTACGCTGATATTCGACAAGTAAATAAACATAATTTGGGTTGACCAAAAATATTATTTCTTATCAATAAAGATACGCAAGGATGTTTGGTATAAAATGTTTACACAAGGAGGTGTAGTAATAACTCGCGGACGGCGTATTCGGACAAAATACCGCGTCAGAGAATAAAATAAATCCGCGCCATTATCTGTATGACTTATAAAAGTCAAGTCAAGTACAGTCCTTGATTCCATAAGGGGCGCTTCCATAACGGCCATTTATCCCATAACGGCCGCTTTTTTCTCCAAAAAGTGATTATCCCATAACGGCCGTTTTTAATTAAGGGACTTTAATTCATGTCTTTTTGTGATTATTTTTGAGGATTTTTTTGGACAAAGACCTCACTCCCGAGCACCACTCAGTGGCCAGAAAATTCTGAAACGCCGTATTCGGGTTCAGCTTGGCGAGGACTTTCATTTCAGTGGTCATTTGACCCAATTCGACTAATTTATAATTTTGCACCTTTTTGACCCCGGAGCGCCACTCAGTGGCTGGAAAAAAAATTAAATTCTAAAGTCGGATTCAGCTTGACCAGGGCTTTCTTTTGAGGGGTCATATGACCCGATTTGACCA
>SCLG01000018.1:575559-591382 GCA_004367875.1 Oikopleura albicans
AACTACTTTACCGCATACTTCACGGGTTAAAATCAAATTACAGTCCTTACCACTTTCTGGAACGTTCCTTTTTGGAACGATTGCTCCTTTTTGGGACTCTGTTTTTTAGCCAAAATGGGGCCATTATAATAGATAAATGATCCTTTTTGTGACGATGCTCCTTTGTCGGACGCTATTTTCGAGAACCGAAAACGTCCCAAGAAAGAGTAAGGACTGATTATTTTATTATGAAAATAGTTATTAAAGTATTTGCAACTCTAGTTCCGTGACTTTTTTGGCTCGTGTTGTTCTCGAAGCGCCTGAAACGGGTTAATTCGTATCGAATCTGGTGTCGCAGGTGCATCGTTAGTTCGTATACTTTCCAGGGACCGTCCGTTTCGAATTGGCGGTGAATACACGTTCAGAAAGTTGTTTTGACTCATCGTCTGTTTATTTAACGGTCGTTGGGCACGTCGGACTTGTCGTGGCGAGGCGTAATTCGAGAAAACACTTCGTGAGGTCAATTTTGGGGAAACTTTGGTGGATCCGACGCGCGAACATTGCGCGCTTCGCCATCTGTACGTTCGGTCATGACGCCTCGCATTTAGTGGACTACTGGTCTTAGGATTACTTAAAATTTTCATAACCTTAACTACAGGCGGGTAATGAAAAGGAAGTCTGACATTATCCCAACTTGCAACGGCGTGAATTTCACACGGGGAGTAAGGTTAGGAAAGCCTAGTAAGGATAGGAACGTCAAGTTAGGGGGGGATGGGGGTGGATGCCAAGTAAGTGTAATTTTGATTCTGATATTCTTGCCTTTATTTGGCGTACCCTTACTTTGTGTAGTTTTTTTTTAGGAAATGCAGTTTGCACTTACTTGGCATCCACTCCTAACTTGACTTTCCTAACCTTACTCCCCGTGTAATATTCACAAAACGAACCCTTACTTGACAACCCTATCGTCCTGATTTTAAAACGCGAAAAATTTTTTAGCGGAAATGCATATTTCTCCTTGATTTGCTTTTCGGTGATTGACCGAACGCGCTCAAAAAAGGACCAAAGACAGGCCACATAGGACTCGGACGCGCTGTCAAGCAACGTTACCAAAAAGCGGTAACATTATTTATCTTTTCGCGTTTGAAAATCACTGCGATATTTTGTCATATTCAATCACGAGTCTATTGGCCCTCAATATTTCCCGACCCATACAGTAGATGTAGACTGTGTGTTACAGAAATTAGGTCGACTTATTTCCAGATTAACCTCGCATTGCTCAGCACAGTTTCTGGCCAACTGAACGATTGACATCAGCCGTCAAAAATTTTGTCATCGTAGGCCTTAACAACATACGGGTCTGAAAAAACTTACTCTAGTTGTCTCAGCCTATTGTCGAATTAATAGAGCTGTGAAGAGAACTAGTCTCGACCACCCTAATGCATATTTAATGAAAGCCGAAAGACCCTTTCAATGTCATCTGCCGCTTATNAATCTGGTGTCGCAGGTGCATCGTTAGTTCGTATACTTTCCAGGGACCGTCCGTTTCGAATTGGCGGTGAATACACGTTCAGAAAGTTGTTTTGACTCATCGTCTGTTTATTTAACGGTCGTTGGGCACGTCGGACTTGTCGTGGCGAGGCGTAATTCGAGAACACACTTCGTGAGGTCAATTTTGGGGAAACTTTGGTGGATCCGACGCGTGAACATTGCGCGCTTCGCCACCTATACGTTCGGTCATGACGCCTCGCATTTAGTGGACTACTGGTCTTAGGATTACTCAAAATTTTCAATAACCTCAATTACAGGCGGGTAACGAAAAGGAAGTCTGACATTATCCCAACTTGCAACGCCGTGAATTTTACACGGGGAGTAAGGTTAGGAAAGCCTAGTAAGGATAGGAACGTCAAGGGGGTGGATGCCCAGTAAGTGTAAACTGCATTTTCTCAAAAAAAAACTAAACAAAGTAAGGGTACGCCAAATAAAGGCAAGGGTATGAGAATCAAAATAATTTTAGGAGGCCTAGCAACAGTGGGAGTGCCAAGTAAAGGTAGGTTTTGAACCGTACCCTTACTTGACAACCCTATCGTCGGTTATTGACCGAACGCGCTCAAAAAGGACCAATGACAGGCCACATAGGACTCAGACGCGCTGTCAAGCAACGTTACCAAAAAGTGGTAACATTATTTATTTTTTCGCGTTTGAAAATCACTGCAATATTTTGTCACGAGTCTATTGGCCCCCAATATTTCCCGACCCATACAGTAGATGTAGATTCTACATTGTAGACTGTGTGTTACAGAAATTAGGTGGACTTATTTCCAGATTAACCTAGCATTGCTCAGCACAGTTTCTGGCCAACTGAACGATTGACATCAGCCGTCAAAAAATTTGTCATCGTAGGCCTTAACAACATACGGGTCTGAAAAAACTTACTCTAGTTGTCTCAGCCTATTGTCGAATTAATAGAGCTGTGAAGAGAACTAGTCTCGACCACCCTAATGCATATTTAATGAAAGCCGAAAGACCCTTTCAATGTCATCTGCCGCTTATTGGATACGTCCCGTGTGCCATGAGAACATAAATGCCGTATTTATATATACGGTATATACGCTGAAAAGTTCAGTTAAGCGACATACACATGACAAGGTAAAGGTCAGACTTTATTCTGCTCGAATAAAAAACAAAATCAGCAAAATCGACAGGCCGTCCGAGATTGCAATTATTGCCCAAAACAGCTCTAAAACTCATCCAGTTATGACATGTCGAAAATGAGGCGGTACAAAATTAATATCTGAACTGTTTGCTTTTTACTAATTTTGTGTGTCAAAAAGAGGCCACGTGTAACTGTCCCTTTATTCTCTCACCAGGTGTGCCGTTATGTTTCAACTACGTCCCGTTATCTTTCACTTTTTTGAGATTTTCTTTTCTCGAAAAACATTTATTTATGATTAAAGCACTGCGTCGTTATCTTTCAATTTTCCAGTACTGTTGTGGGTCGTCAGTTTGTCACCGAGCTCGACTCGGGTCTTACCATAGTACTCTTACCGAGTACTGTTTCAAACCTACAAGCGAAATTTTGCTCGGTGACACTTTTTTTCTCACTCCAGTACCTATCACTTTTTTCAATTTGGCTTTGAAAGATAACAGCGCACCTGGTGTAGATGTATAACGCCGAATGGAGCTCGTGCGCCAAAAACGATCAGGCCAAATTATAAAAAAGGGACCCTACGTGAGCGAGACAAAATATAAGCCGTCATTGTTTGTGACAGCACTGTGATTGAATTCTTCATTTTAACTCTATTTTGATACTGGTGTGGGTAACGAGTTTGTCACCGAGCTGAACGAGACTCGCCGTATATTGACGAGTCCCATAACACAATATACGACAAGTCCGGGACTTGAAGTCCCGTTCAGCTCAGTGACAAACTCATTACCCACACCAGTATTACCGCATCAGTCATGGGCTATGAGTCATGGCTTCAGCCCACGGTAAATTTTCTGGCGGCCTTTATATTAGAAATGTTAAGTAACATGGCTTGGTTGAGTCAAACAATAAAGTGTACACTATTTCCCGTACATTAAAGTGCTTATTTACTCGATGTAACTATAAATTATAAATATAGTTATGATTCCCCTGCGTTACCCTTGTCCGGCCACTCTGTCGCCCAGTCAAGTCTTAAGTGATTCTGTTCCTTAAATTAAAAAAAAAACACATTGTTTTTGCGTTGACAAGAGGCAACCACGTCGCATTAATGTTTCACAAATTAAAGTACAGTGGCTTTTACTGTTGCCAATTTAAAGCAGCATTACTTGAATTATTAATGACAAGCGCTAGCAGACGGACCTTCTGTGTGTTTACTGTGTGAATATTTGCTTATAATGACAAATTTACCGTAAGGCATTTGAATCAATTCTAATCGGTTAAAAAATATTGTTACTAAAAACTTGTAAGTGACATTCCCTAGTCTAAAGCTCCTAAGTGACATATCGTCCTGATTTTAAAACGCGAAAAAAAAAATTTAAGCGGAAATGCACATTTCTCCTAAAGTGCGGCACCTAAGAGGGGAAGGACTGTAATACAAAAATATTTTGAAAGAAGGAAATCGCCCCTCGGTGATTGGACAAGCGCACTCAAAAATGACCTATGACAAGCCACATAGCCTATGTGACATAGGCCTCAGACGCGCTGTCAAGCAACGTTATCAAAAAGTGGTAACATTATTTATTTTTTTTTCGCGTTTGAAAATCACTCCGATACTGTATCACACACATGTACTAACTAAGTGAACGCTCCGCTTGTTTTCGCAAAAATTATATTTTAGTACAGATAACATGCGAATTTACTTTTATTCTCATCGGCAAAATTGGCCGCCACATGTCGCTTGCGAGTCTTGGCGCTGGCCAATCAGCGCGTTCTAACACGGTTTCAAGCGAGTATTGATTATAGTAGTCATTTATGGACTTGGCGAAAACATTTTGTTCGACAAAAACGCCCCTTGTGGCTAGGCACAAGTTTTATGAAACTATTTTCACTTATTTTATGGANGATTGGACAAGCGCACTCAAAAATGACCTATGACAAGCCACATAGGCCTCAGACGCGCTGTCAAGCAACGTTACCAAAAAGTGGTAACATTATTTATTTTTTTTTTCGCGTTTGAAAATCACTCCGATACTGTATCACACACATGTACTAACTAAGTGAACGCTCCGCTCGTTTTCGCAAAAATTATATTTTAGTACAGATAACATGCGAATTTACTTTTATTCTCATCCGCAAAATTGGCCGCCACATGTCGCTTGCGAGTCTTGGCGCTGGCCAATCAGCGCGTTCTATCACGGTTTCAAGCGAGTATTGATTATAGTAGTCATTTATGGACTTGGCGAAAACATTTTGTTCGACAAAAACGCCCCTTGTGGCTAGGCACAAGTTTTATGAAACTATTTTCACTTATTTTATGGAGCATAATGACCATAATGAGGCGAAGGACTTATTAAAAATATTGCGTACACTTTGAATCAAAAAATGAATGAAATTCTTTGTCCTTACGAAAAATTGACATTTTATGACAATTCACTCCAATACGGACGCTAGTTTTGAGAATCAAAAACGTCCGTATTGGAAGAAAGGACTGTAATGTATATCTGATACATTATGGATCGCACAAATTTTAGAACATTAAAAGAGACTTTTATCTATATCAGATACAGTATGTTCGTCGATTGCTAATTTAGATAAATGTGTNTGTCCACAGAGAATGGAATTAATTATAATCCATGAGTAACACTGTTACTGTAACAGCTTGTAGTCGTTAGATATTTTTTATACAGTGCAAGTGTCACGTAGTTCAACTCGATCTGTCACTAAAAATAAACTCAAACTTATTCTACATAAACTTTGACGCGCCGAAAAGGCTTTTTGCATCGTGCTAAAACGTATTTAGTAAAGTAGTGTATGATAGTTTGTTCTTGTATTTTGCACGGACTTAACGCCAACAATTTTTTTACTTCATTTTCGTTCTATGAAGTTTATTTATCAGATTTCTAAAAAAAACCCATTAAGGGTTGAATTATAACGATTAGAAACTAACCTACAACTATTAATAAAAGCTTAATTAAAATCGAACAAGCTACTGGTGTGGGTAACGAGTTTGTCACCCAGCTGAATTGGACTGGTCGTATATTGAGTTATGGCCCATAACTTATGGGACTCGTCAATATACGACGAGTCCGTTTAGCTCGGTGACAAACTCGTACCCACACCAGTAGAATCGGTGCGAGACAAAACCGGAGTCTACTTCCAACCGAGAAAAAAAAGAAAGTTATCTTTTTTTTGGTATTTTCAAGTTGAAAATTTCAACCTACGCTCTGCGCAAATATTTTTATAAAAACACTTACGTTCTGCACATGTATCTTAGGTAATAAATTATTACTAATAATATTTTAAAAGATAAATGCGTAGCGATGCCGTACCGCGAAAATATGATAAAAAACGAAGTGAACTTTGGGACGTGATGAGTCATGAGCGGCAGATGCGGACATTTTTCTCTCCATTTGTCCGGCGAATGTTATTTCCAGGAATCATCCTATTTAGTTATTATAATTTAGAAAATTGATAAATTTTGATGGGTTTCAACCACAGTGTCTATCAGTCAACCACAAAGACTGTCATGCTTAGGTAAAATCATTAAATTGGCAACTTGAAAATGGAGGACTTAATTGATTTTGAAAGTTAAATTATGGTGGAGGAATCATGTTAATTTGATGTGCTATGTAGAAAAAATCGATAAAATTATAATAAACCACCTAACCCGTTATGTTAACAAAATTCGATTATGTTAACACTTTTTGAGGTCGGGTACTTTTATTGATAAATTAGTCCTTCACAAGATAGTCCGTCACAAATTATTTGGATAAATTGTAATTTTAACCCCAATAAACCACTAGTGTCCATGTAGCTGGACAAATGGTCAAAACGACGAAATTTGAAAATAAGCACTTTTTGACCACTTTTTGATTTTTTTTCACAAACGAGAATGTTGCGCAAAAACTACATAATATGACCACCCTCGACCCCGCAGTGGTCGATTTGACCATTTTGACCGTTTTTTCGACCTCAGAAAGTCCTCTCTGTATAGTTTATACTATTGGCTATAAGTTATAGGCTATAACTTATAGCCTATAAGTTATATATGGCCTATAACCATGTACCTATGTTTTGTTCAATTATAAAACATTTTTTATTGGAAAATTGTTGCTAAATCACCTAACATGAAAAACCTTTTTACACATTACTGTGTTTTTGAGATAATTTTGACGGGAATATTTTCATTTTTTTAACAGTGTAGGTGATAAAAAATTTTCTGTATTATTTGACCCAAAAAAAGATGCAAAAGACAAATGTGCCCAAAGATAAAACAAACCACTAAAAGGGTAGGTTATGTTTGCCCAAATATAATCCGGTGCAGAAGGTAATAATACGGTATTACACTATACAGTATAATTCTGTTTTTATCCGAGATAATTCATTTCCAAGTTCATGGAAAGTTCATGAGGTTACCGGATAAGCCAAAGTACCCATGACGTGGTTTGTTAGATGAGATGCCTTCTATTAATAATACCCACATCTCAAAAATGCCAGATTTTGTTATTATTAATTTGTAATGAGTTCTAATGACGTACTCAGTAGTCGAAAATATAGTTCCTTTACCAAACGATTCTTGAACTTTGAAGTTCAAAAAACCAACAGCAAAACTGTCACATAAAAAAAGTGTAATGTCAATTTTGAGGTCAACTTTTGACGTTCACTTTTGAGGTCAAGTTTTGAAGTCCACTTTCGGGGTTCAGTTTTACCGCAAATAGTGTTGACAATAATTCGACCAGTATCAACCGGTAATCGTTGATAATTTCTCGGTTATCACTTATAGAACTACACCACACAAACCGTTATGTTAACAACATCAAATGGCAAAGACTGTTAACATAATGGCACATTATAAATGAGGTAGGTCGTTTGGTTAAATAATTGGAAACCGAAGTTTATCAAATCCCAAAAAGTGTTAACATAACGGGTGTTAAGATAAAAAGTAGGGGTTAGGTCCAACCGTGAGGCGAGAGAAAAAAAACTGAAAAAAGAGAAACGAGTGAAGGAAAAACAACCAGGTGGGCTCGGCGGGACACAAATGACTCATTTCAGAATTCCAAAATTTATGGTTTTAAGCACTGATTTGGTTTATTCTGAATTTTTTGGTCTTAGGTTATTGAGTTCAAGGTTTTTCGGTCAATTACATTATGATGTATGTGCCTAAGACAAAGCTTCGTGCGTTATTTATACATTTTTGTAATGTCTCATCTGTGCTCAGAAAAACTTTGTCGCCCCTCCAATTAGCAATTATACAGTCCGAGTCCTATCGATTAACACTAATCCGGTTTTTGGACTTTTAGGCCGATTATTAGCGTACATTGCACTCACTACTGTATATCGTTAATGATTGCAACTTGCAATTTTTATAGTACACCGGGTGCGCAGTTATCGGGCGTCCAGTTATCNGAGAATGGAATTAATTATAATCCATGAGTAACACTGTTACTGTAACAGCTTGTAGTCGTTAGATATTTTTTATACAGTGCAAGTGTCACGTAGTTCAACTCGATCTGTCACTAAAAATAAACTCAAACTTATTCTACATAAACTTTGACGCGCCGAAAAGGCTTTTTGCATCGTGCTAAAACGTATTTAGTAAAGTAGTGTATGTTAGTTTTTTCTTGTATTTTGCACGGACGTAACGCCAACAATTTTTTTTTTACTTCATTTTCGTTCTATGAAGTTTATCTATCAGATTTCTAAAAAAAATCATTAAGGGTTGAATTCTAACGATTAGAAACTAACCTACAACTATTAATAAAATCTTAAAATACCCTACTGGTGTGGGTAACGAGTTTGGCACCGAGCTGAATTGGACTGGTCGTATGTTGAGTTTCCAACACTGCGCAGAGCGTAGGTTGAAACTATCAAAAAATCAAAAATAACTGCGTAAGTGAAAACTATTTGTTTTTTTTTCTCGGTTAGAAGAAGACTCGGGTTTTGTCTCGCACCGATTCCTACATATTGACGAGTCCCGTTCAGCTCGGTGACAAACTCGAACCCACACCAGTAGAATCGGTGCGAGACAAAACCCGAGTCTTCTTCTAACCGAGAAAAAAACAAATAGTTTTCACTTACGCAGTTATTTTTGATTTTTTGATAGTTTCAACCTACGCTCTGCGCAGTGTTGGAAACGTTGGGAATTGAGCCAATCAAATTCCTGCGTTGGCCAAAATTGGCCAATCAAATCGCTGCTTTCCCAACGTTTTCCAACACTGGCTCTGCGCAAATATTTCTATAAAAACTCTTACGTTCTGCACATGTATCTTAGTTTTAGGTAATAATATTTTAAAAGATAACTGTGTAGCGATGCCGTACCGCGAAAATATGATAAAAAAACGAAGTGAACTTTGGGACGTGATGAGTCATGAGCGGCAGATGCGGACATTTTTATCTCCATTTGTCCGGCGAATGTTATTTCCACGAATCATCCTATTTAGTTATTATAATTTAGAAAATTGATAAATTTTGATGGGTTTCAACCACAGTGTCTATCAGTCCACCACAAAGACTGTCATGCTTAAATAAAATCCATAAATTGGCAACTTGAACAAGGAGGACTTAATTGATTTTGAAGGTTAAATTATGGTGGAGGAATCATGTAAATTTTATGTGTCATGAAAAAAAAAACGATAAAATTATAATACACCACCTAACCCGTTATTTTAACACAATTCCATTATGTTTACACTTTTTTAGGTTTGATGCTGTGAACATAACGGGTTAGGTCGTGTACTTTTATTAATAAATTCTAAGTATTCACGAAAAAAAAAACGTTTGTACTATTTTTAATTAAAATGTTATGAAATAAATTCTATATTGGTGGATTTCATAACATGACCACTCTCGACCCCTCAGTGGTCGATTTGACCATTTTGACAATTTTTTCGACCTCAGGAAGTCCTAGTTAATTTAAATGCTATAAAATTTTGAATTTAATTTGAAAACCATTAAATTCCACACGCCTGAAAGCCATATAAACATTTTTTCTGTATATTATTTGACCCAAAACAAGACGCAAAAACCCTAGACAAATGTGCCCAAAGATAAAACAAACCACTAAAAGGGTAGGTTATGTTTGCCCAAATATAATCCGGTGCAGAAGGTAATAATACGGTATTACACTATACAGTATAATTTTGTTTTTATCCGAGATCATTCATTTTCAAGTTCATGGAAAGTTCATGAGGTTACCGGATAAGCCAAAGTACCCATGACGTGGTTTGTTAGATGAGATGCCTTCTTTTAATAATACCCACATCTCAAAAATGCCAGATTGTGTTATTATTAATTTGTAATGAGTTCTAATGACGTACTCAATATTCGAAAATATAGTTCCTCTACCAAACGATTCTTGAACTTTGAAGTTCAAAAAACCAAGAGCAAAACTGTCACATAAAAAAAGTGTAATGTCAATTTTGAGGTCAACTTTTGACGTTCACTTTTGAGGTCAAGTTTTGAAGTCCACTTTCGGGGTTTAGTTTTACCGCAAATAGTTTTGATAATAATTTGACCGGTATGAACCGGTAATTATCGTTGAAAATTCGGTTATCACTTATAGGACTACACCACACAACCCGTTATGTTAACAACATCAAATGACAAAGACTGTTAACATAATGGCCCATTAATAATGGGGTAGGTCGTTTGGTTAAATAGTTGAAAACCGAAGTTTATCAAATCCCAAAAAGTGTTAACATAACGGGTGTTAACATAAAAAATAGGGGTTAGGTCCAACCGTGAGACGAGAGAAACAAAAACTAAAAAAAGAGAAACGCTCGAGTGAAGGAAAAACAACCAGGTGGGCTCGGCGGGACACAAATGACTCATTTCAGAATTCCAAAATTTATGGTTTCAAGCACTGATTTGGTTTATCCTGAATTTTTTGGTATGAGGTTATTGAGTTCAAGTTTTTTCGGTCAATTACATTATGATGTATGTGCCTAAGACAAAGCTTCGTGCGTTATTAGTACATTTTTGCAATGTCTCATCTGTGCTCAGAAAAAGTTTGTCGCCCCTCCAATTAGCAATTATACAGTCCGAGTCCTATCGATTAACACTAATCCGGTTTTTGGACTTTTAGGCCGATTATTAGCGTACATTGCACGACTCACTACTGTATATCGTTTATGATTGCAACTTGCAATTTGCAAGCTACAAAAAGATTGATTGGGTCCTAGATTGCGTAATAAAAACTTTAATAAACATAATGTTTTATACACCACCTGCGCCGTTATCGGGCCAACATTTTGAGGACAAATTTTGACCTGATAACGGGTTTTGACCCGATAACGGGTGACCCGATAACGGCGCAGGTGGTGTAGTATAAGTACGTATTTTTGGCACGGCGTTCTTTTGGAGAAAGTACAAGAAAATGTTTTTTGGACAAAATACTTATACATTTCTTTCCGAGCTGATTCAAGATGTATACTATTAGTTTTCTGGAATACATTTCTCCGAAATGCCCGGGTGCCCTTATTTTCAGCATATACGTTCAAAGCTACATTATCGGGTAAAATAACGTGCATCTCGCTTTCTTTAATTTTGTATTCTAATAAGCCTAAAAAGTATAAAAGCGAGAAACGCGTTATTATACCTCATACTATACAAAATGATATATGAATAACAATACTTTCCACTAAAGTAGCAACTTAACAGTCATGCGCATATTGGGTAGCTAGCTACTCATTTTCACTTCATTTCTAAATAAAAAGAGAACGGCTTGTGATAATTAAAAACGGACAACGGATATGAAATCAAAAAACAAATTTACGTTTTTATATGTGAGAAAAATATTTTTTTTATCAAATTGTTTTTACGTTTGGGTCCGTGGAGGACGAGGGTTAAGGATGAAAATCACCCCAGTAAGAGAAGAAGAGCAGGGCTCCAAAATAAAAATAATAATCAAAAAACAAATCCGTTAATTATTTGGCGCGCTAGAGCAAATTGGGTAGCTAGCTACCCCAGATGCGCATGACTGTTTATAAACATTAATAAAAAAGGCTCATTAGGGCACGTATGTTTGTCTGAAACATCAGCTAATTACACAATTCCCAAATATTTAAGCTGGCGTGTCTCTAAATAGAGTTTATTATCTGATTAATCTCCAGATTGGAAAAACGTGCCTAAATTTGGTATCATCAATTAATGTCAAAAGTAATCCTTCTCTGACTCTTAAAATAATCGTTAACTTTTGGCGTGGCATAGGGTGAACCGGATATACCGGGTAGACTGGATGGACTGCGGCCAGATCGTTCGCTTTTAAACAGATTTCGCAACGCAAACATCGCTGCTTTCCCCTTGTCCTTTTACTGGTCACTCATTTTTGTTGGTTTCTTGTTTTCTTATTCACCGGACAACTCCGATTTCTATAATAATATTAAAATCAAATCGAAAGCAATTAAAACTGGCCAGAGTCCCGAGGTTGTTGTTGGCGCCAATACCTTTCAAGTTATAAATTTTAAGTTCATTTTTACTTACCTCGCGTACCATCAAGTGGCGCAAAAACGAAGATAAGACGACTTTAAGAAATCTATTAGGGTGGCCTTAGAGGTTAACTCCCGTGGGTCACAAGTGGCATATAATGCGTAGGGGTCACTTAGTCCAAATTTGCACTTTGTGACCATGTTAAGACGAAAAAATATAAGTTCCGTTTTATGTTTTATATTTTTTCTCATACAATTTAACTAGACCCGTGTTTCAACCATTTTCGATTAAGCCCGGTTTACTATCATTTTTAATCCATTTAAGGCGTTTAGTCCAAATTTGGACTAAGTGACCCCTGGGAGTTAAATTGAAAAAAACGTTAAAATGATGTTAAGCTGTTTTCGAGGACTTTAAATAAGAGTTATTTTGTTTTGGGAAAAATTGTCGAGCTTAACCCCAAGTATAATCATTGATATAATTTTGAGTAGTGTATTTTTTTGATAAATATATATTATATAGTCTTAAAGACTGGGATTAACTTTACCGTAGCGATTAAGAGTCTTAAGTTGAGACCGCTTAGATGTGTCAAATGAGCTATTATGAAGTAGTGGCCTATTTACTAGAAATTATAGTGTATAAGTCGACTCACAAAGGTTAAGAAAAAACTAGGTTGGGTATATAAGACAATTAAATTAATTAAAAACGTTTAAATTATCTCCGTAAATAAACTTACTCCGACAACCGAAAAAAATGGCAAAATCAGTTCCTCGGCCCAATGATATTGATATTGGCTGCTGCCCCGCGAATGAATTACAGTCCTAGATTCCATAACGGCCGTTTTCGGTTCTCAAAAAAAGCGGCCGTTATGGGGTAAACGACCGTTATGGAATTGGGCCCATCATGGGGTTAATTTGGGAAAATTTAAATGAAATAGCTTATTTAATTTTAAACGTTTATTTTACGACTTGTTCCAAAATTTATGTCTTATTTTTCAATACGTCAATAAAAAACGGCCGTTATGGGATAATCACTTTTTTGAACGGCACTTATGGAAGCACACCTCATGGAATCAAGGACTGTATGTGGTTGTTGACGCTATTTTTTTTTGCTTTTAAAACTTACCTATTGTTTTGATTTACTCTGTATATATTTTCATTCTGTTATTTTCCTCCCCATTTTCTCTATCTCTCGCACTTCGTAAAATGCTTACATTGGCTTTCCGTGAAACAAATATAAAATTAAAGAAAAATAATATTTAGTTTATGGTGCGCACAATATGTGTCAAGTGGGCCGATTGTTTCATGCAGTTTTCAATACGGTCACCCTATGCATTAGTAACACTTACGCTACTAAATATTTCATCGAAGAAAGACGCCCTAGATATAGAGGAAGAAGGACGAAGAAAAGAAGATGGTGTCTTCAGTACACTTCAGTCACACATTCCCAACCACTCACAATCGCCACCCTCACCAGTTAATAATTTTCAACTTTTCAGACTGTTGCGTCAGGCTTACGTCGTAGGTAGCTGCAAGTACAATGTTAATAATTCTAGACGCCATTTATTTTTTAACAAAATATCTGTTTTGACAAAATATTTTTTTACCAAATGTTTTTGGCAAAATGTTTTTTGACGAAATGTTTTTGACAAAATGTTTTTGACCAAATGTTTTTGACAAAATGTTCTTTGACCAAATGTTTTTGACAAAATGTTTTTGACCAAATGTTTTTGACAAAATGTTTTTCGACCGAATGTTTTTTGAGAAAATGTTTTTTGACAAAATGTTTTTTGACAATTCTTTTTTTGACCGAATGTTTTGTGATAAAATGATTTTCGACAAAATATTTTTTGACCAAATGTTTTTTGACCAAATGTTTTTTGACCGAATGTTTTTTGACAAAATGTTTTTTGATAAAGTGTTTTTGACAAATATTTTTCGACAAGATGTTTTTTGACCAAATGTTTTTTGACCCAATGTTTTTTGACAAAATGTGAGATTGTAAACATTTGGGAGTCTGAGACTTGAAATAAAGCCTTCTGAATGCGCTCAACTGAACGAACGAAAAAGGAACGACAATTAGGATTGACGCAAACGATCATTAAGATTTAGATAATTTGTTAAGACTTGGTTTTTCGTCGACTTGGTTTTTAACGACTTGGTTTTTTCTCGATTTAAGGCATAAGGGGGCCCCGTAGGGCAGAATTGGTATTGCTGACCCCCCTCAACTTTCCGAGAAAATTCCACTGGGGGTATTTTTTTGCGTAGGTTGGATATTTCAAACAGCTCTCTAGGGGGCCCTGGTGCCCCAAATCAAGTCAGATCGACGTAGTTTGACGAGCTCTACAACTTGGCGTTACTAATTTTACCTGAATTATTGCGAATTATTAAGAATTTTTAAGTATGGGCATACGTGCACACAATTTCCCCCTACGGGTTTTGAAAAAGTCCTTCCCCTGAGAGTTAAAGTAACACTATTTTCTAAAGCTATAAAATCAGACAGCTCAGTACTCCATGGTCCTATATTTGGAGAGTGAGTAGGTTAAACTGTCTGTGGTACAGATTCTATTTTTAATAAGTGTTCAATGACCTAATCTATCATTACCAGATATCGATGTGGCTAGGGGATTTGTTTTATCGAAATTGAATCGAGTAATTATCGTCCCCCTTTTTTGTACAAATCGAGTAAATCAGACTTTGACGCGATCAATTTCAGATTACGTGCGATTTCTGGACGAAAATTTGAATTTGTTCAAGACGCGAATGTGTTTGACAAAAGTATTAATCCGAAATTCCATTAGAAAAGATTTAATCATGCTCAGACTCGNTGTTTTTGACAAAATGTTTTTGACCAAATGTTTTTTGACCGAATGTTTTTTGATCGAATGTTTTTGACAAAATGTTTTTTGACAAAGTGTTTTTTGACCGAATGTTTTTTGACAAAATGTTTTTTGACCAAATGTTTTTTGGCCGAATGTTTTCTGACAAAATGTTTTTTGACCGAATGTTTTTTGGCAAAATGTTTTTTGACCAGATTTTCATGTTTTTTCATAAAGTGTTTTTGACAAAGATTTTTTGACAAAATGTTATTTGACAAAATGTTTTTTGACCAAATGTTTGTTGACCGAATGTTTTTTGACAAAATGTTTTCTGATAAAGTGTTTTTGTCAAAGATTCTTTGACATAATGATTTTTGAAAACTGTCAAATAACTTTTGGTCAAATAATTCTTTGGCATAATGATTTTTGGCAAAATAATCTCTGACAAGATCCACTTTTCAAAAGTTTTTTGACAAAATGTTTTTGCTACATTTTTTTTGACATATCAACTCCTGAATGTAAACATTTGGGATTATGAGACATGAAATAAGGCCTTCTGAATGCTCTCAACTGAACGAACGAAAATGGAAGGACAAATGGGAATTGACGCAAACGATCATTAAGATTTAGATAATTTGTTAAGATATGGCTTCACCGTTACGATATGGATACAACTCTCGCCATTTTGCTATTGGCCATTTCGTCTTTCACTTACGCAAAACGTGACCAATAAGTCAAAACTATCATGGAGTTTGGTTTGCCCACAGTGTGTCAGACCGGTTAACCCAGGGCTTTCATTTTTCGGTGAACAAGATTTAACTCGCAGGGGGAGTGTGTGCATATATGCACACGACTTGGTTTTTCGTCGATTTAAGGCATAAGGAGGCCCCGTAGGGCAGAATTGGTATTGCTGACCCCCCTCAACTTTTTGAGAAAACTCCACTGGTGGTATTTTTTTT
>SCLG01000018.1:607276-635046 GCA_004367875.1 Oikopleura albicans
TCTGGGAGTTAAATAAATTTTTGTACCTTGATTGTTGGAGCCCGAAATTGGGCCTGGGACAGCTGGTGGATAGTATGAAGAGCCTCCATGTGTTTTGCTATTGTTGATATCACCATCTTCACCCGACTAAAGTTAATGAATAAAAAAATCATTTTCTTTTAAAATAATCTCAAAAGAGACGGTCGATCTTTGTTGATCCAACAAGGATAAATGTACAGTATATATTGTTAGTACGACTACGG
This sequence comes from Oikopleura albicans, assembly GCA_004367875.1. NCBI lineage: Eukaryota > Metazoa > Chordata > Appendicularia > Copelata > Oikopleuridae > Oikopleura > Oikopleura albicans. The sequence continues at coordinate 607,519 of SCLG01000018.1, forward strand.
CGAAGCGGATTAGTAAAACGTGGGTGCGTTTTGATGAAAACAATAAGAAAATAAATCTCAATTGTAAGATTAATCTCTATATATATTTTAATATGAAAGATGAGGATGACATTTTGGGTGAAACCACGAGGGATGAAACACTTTCGTGTATGTTTTGCAACATGGCGAGGGGTAGCTTGGCGAAAAAAAAGTAAAATTATGAAGAAATATCTAATTTTTAGTACCCTTTTTACAATATTATCAAAAAAGTACATACATTGTGGACTCCACACTGCAGACCGGCTACCGTATTGTTAGCGTTTGTGTATGAGTGGTCCCGGGTTCGATCCCCGTACTCGCTATTCCCTTTTCTCTCTTACTGGCATACACAAAAGCTTACAGTATGCATGAGTAAACTAGTTTCATGCCTTTATCCACCCACGCATTTCCATATCAAAACACGTTGACGGGTCTAACAGTGGAAACTAGTAAACACACTTTTTATTGTAAGGTACAACTGAATGGAGGTAATGTCTACATTTCAAATATATGTATTGTATGTCAATGTATAGAATTTTTTAAATGGTTACATACTTTTTGCGATATCTACTTACGACAGAACAAGTTACTGGTTAAGTTACTATCATTTTTTGGTCATGCCAATGGTCATATTACGCATTTTTTAGGATCTAGTACAAGCCTATTTTTTGGTTACCAAAAAACTCTAGCTTACCAAAAAGTTGTCTAATGATCGTTTAGACATCTATAGCCAAAGTTAATTTTGAATATATTTCATAAGGCGCAGCATTTGTTAACACACTTAAGTTAACATACATATTCTTTTATTTTGTCAAATGCGGTTTAGTAACAAAAACTTATTTTGCAAATATTGAACTTTAATAACATAAAAAGAGTATAGCTTATTCACGCGTACTATGGTCGCTCGCGCAACAACTATTTCCACATTTTATTATTTATCGATGCGTATCAATTTCTAGAATAAAAAGCGGTACATTTTGAGGTTTGACACACTGTACGTATGTTTGTATTTCTAGACAAAAATGATGGATTTTTTGGGATGCCACTATTGTCAAAAAGTATTCATCAGGGATTTAATAACATAACTTTTTGTCACGTAAAACTTAAAACATGTCTTTTGGTTCATAATAAAGTTATTTATCATTTCAACGGTAAATATCCTCTTATCTTAATTAGGATAATATGCTGTTTTAGACTGCAACTTTTTTCGTTTCTATACTATAATATTATTCTAATTTTGTAAAAAAAACTCTCATTTTGAACACACGGTGGCCCCGCGATGCACGAGATCATTGCATTTTGGTAGCCACCAGGTCCATCGTAAAAAAACTTAAATAATATTGTAGTACTATGTTTTAAATTTCTATATTTAAAAATTTTGCGATCGAACTTTATAAAAAAAAACTATGGATGTATTTTCGCCAAACTGTCCCACCGCCTGCAACATAATGGTTATTGCAATTTACCGAAAGTGGATTGGTAGGGTCGAGAGAGTAATGAGCCATGGGCACCAAAATGGGCTTGAGCTTAATCATGTCTGTAGTGGAATCATGGTATGACTCCGTATCGGCGGCTAGCTGCTCAATGCACTAGAATAAGAATTAAAAATTTCCAATTATTCTCTGCATTTATTCCTTCTTTTTGTAAAAATAAAAATGCTCAAACTCTAAATAAAACCGTTTAGATTGTCCTTTTCCTACTTTTGTTTTTAAACGGAATTCTGAACAAAACGTCATATAAAGCAAACAAGAATTTGGGAGTGGGGTAATTTGACGACCATTTAGGGTCGCCAAAAACTTGTATTTTACGTGATTTCGGCGACCGCAAAATTGGTCGCCAGGTTCTGTCGAAAAAACAAATTGGCGACCATTTGGTGGGCGACTGTTGGTCAAAATATGATTTGGCGACCAAATGGTATTTTAGATAGCACTTGGCGACCAATTTTGTGGTCGCCTAAACCACCTAAAATACAAGGTTTTGGCGACCCCAAACTGTCGCCAAAATACCCTTCACCGGAATATGGAGATCAGTCCAGGTCATTCTGACCCAATAGGCTAAGTTAAGTGTACTCAAATAAAAAGTGAACATGTAAAACACATAAAAAATTTCATTGATTAAATAGAGTGAGGTAAGTTAACACGCTGTCCGTTGTGATAAGTTTACTGCGGCGCGTTGACTTATCTCTTAGTTTGTAAAAGACCCACTTTTCCTTATGACACCTGAAAACAGCTGATTTGGAAAATAAAGAGTTTTTCCAGAAAAGGTACATATGATTACAAAACTTCGACTTCCAATTGAATATCTTCAATTTACAGTCCCTAGCCGATTTTNTGATTTCGGCGACCGCAAAATTGGTCGCCAGGTTCTGTCGAAAAAACAAATTGGCGACCATTTGGTGGGCGACTGTTGGTCAAAATATGATTTGGCGACCAAATGGTATTTTAGATAGCACTTGGCGACCAAAACAGGTTTACTAGCATTTTCGGTCGATTTAGGGAATTTTGTGCAAGTTTGCACATTTGTCCCCCTGGGAGTTAACATATTATAGTTGAAAATTTTCCCTATTTCGTAAAAGTGAAACGTCTCCAGTTTGAGCGGTGCCATAACTGCTTACTTCTGATTTGGTAAATGTGAGGAAAAGAGGCGTTTACTCTACGTAAAGGCCATCTACTACACATTACGTAAAGTGTGTGCTCAATCGGTAGTATCGGTACTGTGTCCAGCACAATATTAAACAAAAAAAAAAGCCAAAAAAGAATAAATAAATGTCCTTTGTTCGCAAAATATTTGAGTAGACGAAACAATGGGGCCTATTTGGTCTTAAATAACCGTAACGGTAGCGGTAGTAAGTGAAGTATCCCTCAACAAAGAGATTTTTTTTTTGCTTAAATAAACCCATAAACAAATAAAAGTTTGTTTGCGGGGGGTCTAACCCAATAATTCTACAACTACGACATTTCATAGCATCTAAATATAATTTAAGAATTGCTTTTAAATTATAGTAGGTCATTAATTTAAGGTCATCAACGGATGAAAATAAATATACCGAGTGAGTTTAATGAAAACGGGTTCTTTTTTGTATTTTACTTCTTATGCGTAATAAATTTTGATTCTTTCCTGGAATTATAACTTTAAATTTAAGCTTAAATTTGAAGCCTAAATTTAAAGCTTAAATTTGAAGCCTAAATTTAAGGCTTAAATTTGAAGCCTAAATTCAAACCTTGAATTTGAAGCCTAAATTTAAAGCTTAAATTTAAAGCCTGAATTTAAAGCTAAATTCAAAAATTAAACCAATCCATCGAATTCTATGAACTGATATTTTTTCTCCAGTGATAAACTCGGCACAATTTGTGCATTATGCAGGAAGTTATCAAAAGTTTATTAGGCAACGATCCGGGCACTTACTATAAATGCCCCCTTGTAGGCCGTTATTCATTAAACCCACTCTGTACACCTCCGGTTTCAAATGTTAAACTTTTTTTTTCATCACAATAAACTATCATCTTTGGCAATATTAAGCGTTTGTGCAAGCGGAAGCATCTGGATAAATAGGGGGCTAAAAACGTATGATTTTTTCGAAACTCTTACCATTGATTTGTTCGTCGTATCGTCGCAGATCTCCTCGTGGGGCTCAATTGTGTGAATTATATTCGGCAAAAAGCAGTCCGGCTTAACTTGGTTACACCTTTGTCCCTCAATGTTTTCACGGCAGTTACATTGTCCTTGAAAACAATTTTAAACAGAAGTTTACGATTAAAGTAGTAATGTTAAACTAGGCTATTTTAACTTTAAAGAATCATTTTTTGACTTGAACTCTTGCTAAAAATATACTTGCATAATTTGAAAATGTTAAAAATTGACAATAATATAAACTGACCATAACTTAATGGTTTTCGGTCGACAAACACAGAATAATTAAAAAAAATATTCCGTGTATAAAAGTTAACTAAGTACAAAAAATATTTTATAATAGATGACATACAGTCCCCTCCCATGAAAAGGCCCACTTTTGTGTTCTGAAAAAGTGGTCCTTATTATGCGACATAAATGCCCATTTTAACCAAAAAATGCCTTTTTTGGCCCTTGAGAAAAAATCATTTTCCGTCAAAAAAGTGGCCCTTATTTTGAGAGTTGCCCTTATCGTAGGAGCCTTTATTATGGGAGGTGACTGTACTTGCAAAATTTTTTTGGCAAACATTTATCCAAAAAAGTTATGGTTAGTTCATAGGCGTCTCACAATTTTTTTTTATTTACCGTTTAGGGTGTTGCAGTCGGGATTCAAAGAGCCACCAATATCACACTGGCATGCTTTACACCCGTTTTGGTCGCTGCCTGATAAGCCGTATGTGCCTGCGATACACTGGTCGCATTTTGGCCCATGCGTATTTCGCCGACAATTACAATGGCCCGTTTCCGGATTACAGTATGCGTCCTGGAATTTGATCGAGCCGCGTTCATCGCAGTCACATGCTTGGCAGCCTTCGGCTTTGGCGCCATCAAGCGAGTGAAAGCCCGGTTTACACTGGTCGCAGCGGTCACCGGTTACGTTGGGCTTACAGTGGCACTTGCCCGAAACGGTGCCCTCATCGGGATTGGTTTCGCGGTCACATTGGCCAATCGAACCGTCGGGATCACAATCGCATGGGACGCACATATCCTTGTGGGAAAGTTCCTTATTCTGATCGTGATACCAGCCGGCGATGCAACGTTCACAGAGACGACCTTCGGTATTGTCCTCGCAATCATCACAGACACCACCAGACCGTTGCTCAGTCGCCGCCCAAACCGCCTCATCAAANGGCAGAAAGTATTCCAACAAAATTTCAACACATATTCATGTTTCAACACAATTTGATATTTCGGCTGAAATTTTCGTTTTGGAACAAATTTGCGTTTCCATATTTCGACATAATTTCATGTTTCTACATAAATTCGTATTTCGACATAAGTTCACATTTCGACACAAATTCATATTTCGACATAAATTCATATTTCTACATAAATTCACATTTCGACATAAATTCATATTTCGACATAAAGTCATATTTCGACAAAAATTTATATTTCGACAGTAATTCATATTTCTACATAAATTCACATTTTGACATGAAATCATATTTCGACATAAATTGTGTTCCAAAAGTAATATTTTGATGAAAATTGATAATGATAAGTATTTAGTTTTTTTCTAAATAATCATCGGAATAATACTACTAGTTACCCTTAAAGGGTCATGCCTGTAAGGAATATTGATTTTGAATTCTCTGAATGGTATCATGTCGTGCCAATTGTTTTTTACTATAATAGTCTGTGAAGATTAATTTTGAATTAACTCTTCATTTAAAAACCAATTAATAAGTCGTATAAATTCTCAGTTAACTCTTCATTTGAAAACCAATATTTTAACGGGTAATAAATTCATATTTCGACATAATTTCTTAAACAAAATTAGTACTAATTAATCTGCCACTTTTTTTAAATCAAAAGAAAGGGTACTTAATATCGTAAGCGTACTAAATATGGATTGAACAATAGTCAGAAATTAATTATTAGTAATCGGCACGTCTTGCCGTCATGTTTAAAAAAATGAGATGCCAGACAAACAAACTAAAATTCCACACAAATTTGTATGTTGACACAGCAGATTAATATCTTGACACAAAGTGAAATTTTGAGATAAATTTGTATTTCTACACAAATTATTTGGTGCCGCCATTCAGTATACTGTATACATTTATATGTTGATAATATTCATAACATAATTGGGTGATAAACAAATTTCGACACAAATTCAAGTTTCGACACAAATTCATATTTCGGAACAATTTTATATGTCGGGTTTCAAGAGAAATTCGATTTTCAAAGTAATTCGATTTTAGACACAAATTTATATTCCGTCAAAAATCATATTTCGACACAATTTGTACTTACGTCGACATTCTGATTTGTCATCAACATTAGCTGGTCGCCAGGGTGCATCTTGATGAAATGGGAGACATTCTTGACAATTAAGGCCTGTTGTCGAATGTTGGCAAGCACAACGTCCATGGACCATACCGACCACATTAGTTGGGTCCGAGGGGTCCATTGGGGCGCAGGAAGACGCATGACCATAGCAAAAGCACGAACCTCGCACCACCAAATTATAGAGAGCATAATAGTACTTTTTAATCGAGTCCGAGGAGGAGTCAATATGATCATCACCAAGTGTATGAAGTTTCAAAAATTCGATACGCAGATTGGTAACTTTCAGTAATTCCATAACCTAAAACATTAAGTTTACTTTTTATCAGAAAACTTCAGATGTATATTTTTCACGTTATGACTCATAACCTATGACACAATTTTACATTTTTGAAGTTTATTCATATTTCGACAGAATTTTACATTTTTGAAATTTGGTCATATTTCGACACAATGTTACATTTTGGAAGTTTAGTCATACTTCAACACAATTTTACATTTTTGATTGTAAAACATATTTCGGCACAATTTTACATTTTGGAAGTTTAGTCATACTTCAATACAATTTTACATTTTTGATTGTAAAACATATTTCGGCACAATGTTACATTTTGGAAGTTTAGTCATACTTCAATACAATTTTACAATTTTTATTGTAAATCATATTTCGGCACAATGATACATTTTGGAAGTTTAGTCATACTTCAGCACAATTTTACATTTTTGATGGTTAATCATATTTCGACACAATTTTACATTATAACATTAACTCATATTTCAAGACAAAGTTACATTCTTGATATAAATTATATTTCGAAGCAAGTTTTAACTTTCTAAATAACATTATATTTCGACGCAATATATTATCGAACAAATTATAACTTTCAAAATAACCTTATATTTCGACGCAATATATCATCGCACAAATTTTTTATCAGATCTAATTTATTTTCGTACCTCTGGTGCATAGGGATCGCGTAAATCTTTGTGCAGTTGTGGTTCCAAAACTTTTAGAACGATTTCTCCTTTTGTCGATGGCACTTTTTTATTATACGAATCGTCACAAATCACCTCGTCAATACGGCTTGGGATTGGTCCAAGTTCAACATCGGGAAATTGTGTGCAGTCTTCGGCAAAATATCTGTACGGTTTCCACGTTTTTCCGCCGTCCGATGATCGCTGAACAACCATTGCCGCCGGTCGAAATGTTTTGAAGGTCATAATTAAATGCGTAAAGGAAAACTGAGCTTCAAGGTCAAGTTGAATGAAAACGTTATCGACGCCGTTTTCAGACTGCCACCAGGACTCTTGATGTTGATTGGTACCCGGCGTAATTATATTTTGGACCCGGTGGGATTCGTGCGTATTCGGGTCACTTGGGTTCCAGACTTGCTTTGTGTAAAGTTCATCAAACGAAAATATTTTTTTAAAAACTTAATTTACTTAATTTTAAATGCTTAATTGAAAACAAAAAGTATACTTTATTATAGCAAACCGTGTACGTGGCTAAATCCTCCAAAATATCTCATAATAAGCAGTTAATCACGTTTTGGAAGAAGAAAAAGGGCCCAATTGAGGTCAAAGACTGTAAATTTTAGTGGTTTGCTCTACTCGACGTTTTATATGAATTTACGCCGTTTTCCCCCGCATTTTCTAGATGGACTTTCTAAATAAAAACTCGAGTTTGGCTATCAGAAGATATGAAAGAAAAAACGGCGGAAATTCATGTAAAACGCGGAGACAAGTACTACAGCGTTATTCTAGCGCATTTTGAAACTTCGACCACACGGTGGCGTTTACAAAACAATTTATAAGCCTATTTCGTGTTGCGCGGGCCACCGTGCGGGGACAGTTTTTTTTAAATGAAAAAATTAAGAATTATCATTTGATGAACCTTGACTGTGAATTACAGGTAAAACAACTGCCCTTACCATCGGTATTCGATACGATGCAGTATTCTTGGGGGTAGCGTGAGCCACAGGTCGAATTAGCGAACAATTTCTTGCCGCGACCAATCAGCAAATCGCCAGTCGCCGGAAAACATTGCCCGCCATCGCACGGGCTGTCCGCGGCATAACATATGCTTAATAATAATAACCTCAACAACATCCAGGGAGGCTACCGATTTCTAAAAAAATCAAAACCATGGTCAGTTACGCTCGTTTCACCATCGGTCAAAAATTGTTTCAAGTTTGAGAAAAAAAAANTTCAGACAAAAACTTCTAAATTGATTAAAAATTAAACATTAATTTTGAGTTAAAAAATTATTTTTATTAAATATTTTAAAAATCGTAAAAAAATAATTATTTTAAAAATCGAATAAAATTGAATATTTTAAATCCATGTATATATTTATTATCCGATTATCTAAATTATCAAATTATAAAATATTATAAAAATTATAAAAAATATAAATTATAAAATTGATTATTTTAAAAATTGAATATTTAAAAAATCGATGTGCACTTTTTGAGCACTGTTTCAGCAAAATTTACGAATTTTAAATGGACCATGATGACCGACTGCTTTGATGTGCACGACTGCTCTCATATGCACGTTTCTCAGAAACGCAATATGCACATCAAGAAGGTCGGGACTGTAGTCATTATAGGGACTGGGCGGCCCTTTTTGGCCTCCTGGGACCGGGACATGTATTCGGATCTCTATGTACTCCAATTTCCGGTTTCAAGAATGCGGCAACTCTCTCAGAAAAAAAAAACAATTCGTTTATTTTTCGGTTGTTTTGGGTTCAACACAAAGAATAACTGGCGAATATTTGCGAGTAACTGGACCGTTTTTACTCTTTCTGGTTTGGCAGCTCTTTTGCGCTTTAAAGACGCTCACATTTCCTATTGTGTCTCTTGAAGTCGTGATCGTCCTATTTGTGATGCTTGTCAGTCAATGGACCCCTCTTCACTCAAGTAGCAGACAAAAAAATATGATAAAAAAATTACACAATTTTTTAAGACAATAAGCTGAAAAATAAAAATTAAAAAAAGTTTTTTCTTCCTTTCATCAAAAGGCGTAAAAGTAAATTAGACACGCACAAAGGGAGGCATAAAACGGACCGCGTCTGTATGTGTAATTTGTACACTCACTCTCAAACAATACTAAATAAAAGAGACTGGTTTTATGTACACGGCCGTCTTTATGTGCAAGACTTCCTTAATGTGCTCGTTTTTGATGATAAAAAATGCGCATTAACCGACCGGGTCCATTAACAAAAAAAAGCTGTCCAAATTTGAACAAATATTCGGCGTTTTACATGAATTTCCGCCATCTTTTCTCCCGGATTTTCTAGATGGCGATATTCGCGTTTGTGACGTGCGTAAAAAAAACTCCCGTTTGGACATCTAGAAAATACGTAAAAAAAAATCGGCGGATTTTTTTTTGCAAAACGCCGAGTAGAATCCATTGTACTCCCGCGCTTAGCGGCACCCAAGGGTTAAGAAACTCGAGGTCACTTTTTAGTAAAGTACTCAAAAAGTACCAAAAAGTACTCAAAAATATCAATTTTTATTTTTTCTTGATCAGCCAAAATGCTACCTTTTCCCGAAATTACTTTTGTTCTATGGCCACTTTAAAATTTGACCTGTAACACCCTAGTCACGGTTTTTGTGAAAATCGTCTGCTCTATTTTTCTGATCCATTTTATTTTCCGTCCAAGTAATTTATTACAAATCCATTTTTTTGGCAATTTTGCATTCTCTTATTTTAAAAATATGATATTCATTGTCTGCTGGATTTTTTTCTTGCAAAAAAGGTTTTTTTTATATTTTCATCTTAAAAGCGTAAGGCAAAACAAATACACACAAAGGGAGGTATAAAAATGCGGCGGAGGCCCGTCTGTGTGTGTAACTTGTACACACAGAGATACACACAAATTGTGCGGGGCTCCCTCCGTCAGCGTCGACGACGATTTTACGGCTGGGTTGCGTTTGATGAGCTTTATCTAAGGGTAGAGTCGCCTTTTAAATATTGTATCATTACAATGGCCACCCACCCACACATACCCGTTTAATCACGTACAGTTTTTTTTTTTGCGCTCTTTCAGAAAGACGGATGGACAAGAGCAGGTCCACTTTTTTTTTCTAAAAGTAGAATTTGCTTGTGACGGTTTTGATGATGATTAATTACAGACCAAAAAATGACTTTATACAAAATTTTTGAAGCGTTATAAAATATTTTGCAAAAGCATGAAACCCAACGAAGCCCATCGGTTAAGATTTTTTTTAAAGTGACCTTGAAAACTAATTCAACCACCGAAACTTTGACAATATCCGCATTTTTTTTTTGTCTTTTATTAGCTCAAATAAATACAAATTGTATAAAAAAAGTAAATTAAAAAAAAAGTAGTAAAAAAGTAGTAAAATTGTTAAAATTTTATATTTTACAAAAGTAAAAAAAAACGTTTAAATTTATTCAAAAAAAAATGAGAAAGTTCATTATTAAATCAAAGAAAACGTACAGTCAGGGGTCTCTCAATGTGCGCTCTCTCGATGTGCATGTCTCTCTCGATTTGCGCTTGTTCAGGACAATTTGTAAATACTTCTCGATGTGCATTTTTAAGGCCTTGATTTTATCGGAATTTACCTCACTTTTTGGAGGCCAATATTTCCGAAAAATCGCCCGAAAAAATGTCGGATTTTTATTAAATATAATCAGTTTCAAAAACGCATGTAACATATCGACGAGAGCCTTACAAAAAAGGCTTAAGGTTTTTTTCTATTTTCGAAATTCCACTGAATTTTACTTTTTTTTTCTCATTTATAAAACACAGCGCCGAAATCTCTATCTCTCTTTAATTTTTACTATTTGTGTTACTTTGTAGTTTCTTTAATTAATAACAAAACGATTCAGTATCCAAATATAAAGTTTTGATAGCTTTCCGATTTGAATTGCCCCTTGGGTGGAAAATAACTCTTTCAACCTACACCGTCAAATTATTAAAACGCATAACTCAAGTGGTTAAATACAAAATTGCTCAAATTTTCTCTGTTCGTGCTCTCTCGCCCATTTCTCAACTTATCCAAGTTTTTTTTTTCGTTTTTTTTTCGCGCGGTCTGATTGAGAGGCACTTCACTTTAGCGAGTGTTTTTTGCCACCAGGGATATTTTAAAAACAAAAAAGTCATTTGTGGCGCCAGCTGATGCCAGGGCAAAAAAAAAAGTCACACTTTTTTTATGAAAAATTCCCTGCAGAGCATGGAAAACTTAATAAAAATACTGCACGACCGGTGGCCAAAAGGGAGAGAAAAAAGGAAAACAAATACAGTCCTTACTCCTTTTTCGGACGATTGCTCCTTTTTGGGACGATTGCTCCTTTTTGGGACGATTGCTGCTTTTTGGGACGATTGCTCCTTTTTGGGACGATTGCTCCTTTTTGGGACGCTTTTCCGCCAAAATGGGACCATTCTAATCGAAAAAATATCCTTTTTGTGACGATGCTCGTTTTTCGGACGCTATTTTCGAGAACCCAAAACGTTCCAAAAGAAGTAAGGACTGTATCATAGATTTGTTGAAAAAACTTATTTAAACATGCACTTGGTGCACTCTAATATTTCACTTTTTCCCACTCGCTCATATAATGGTTAATTTATTCTTGAAAGGACATGCGGTGTCTACGCCTACGCCCTACGCTCTAATTGAAAATCGCGAATAATTATTTCGAGAAAACCACAAAATTTCAAGAAATTGGTAACAATTTTTACGCACTTGAAATAATTCCACAAAAATAAATCTTACTAACTGTGCTCTAATGTTTCATTTTTCCGTTTGTGCTTTAGTTATATTTAATTTTTTTGTGAAACAATAGAGCCACTAAGCCACTACTCAAAGTAAGGGCCATCTTTTGGCACTTTTTAAAATCGCTAAAGGTGGCCCTTACTTTGGGGCCCCCTGTAGTGTATATTTGATTCGTATAATATCATTTTGATAATAAAATATAAAATACCGTAAAGGTATAAACTGAATAATCTGGAATATGAAGTAACGCGCTTATGAAGAAAGATGAATTGGTCGAAATTTTAAAGCCAATTAAAACTTCAGATTCATTGAATCTAAAACAAAACAGAACTGACGAGTAGGTGGTGGGTCTTTCGGACGCGTAAAAAAAGAGTAATTGGCCGAAAAAAGTTCGACCAATTCACCTTCCATCATATACGCATTCTTCATGTTACACGTTAGTCAGTTTGTACTGTAAACCGCAAACAGTAAACGCAATTTAATCCAAATCCACTTTCCGCGCAATTTCACAGACTGTCTCTAAACTTTGAAATATCGAATAAATTTCACAAAAAAATAAATAAATAATGTTAAATCTTTCACATTCCCGACTGGTTTGTAAAAATGGCATCCCTATCATTTTTAAAACTCAAAAAATCATATGTGGCGCCAACTGATGTGAACCAAAGTGGCACTTTCATATTACTTGTCTCCTGCAGAGCGTCTCTGAAATGGATTACACTTTTGACAAAAAAAAAGATATGCCCGACGGGAAACCAAAAAAAAGGTCAAATAAAAAAATAATAAAAAAAAAATAAAACAGACAAATATCCCTAAAGCATAACAAAGCTTTTCAGATGTCTTTGAAGTCTTTGCTCAACTGACAAATGTGGCATTCATAGCGTCGCAAATCGCAGGTAGTAAATTTTTTACACATGCTTTTTTTTTTGGTGTCCCACAGTCAAAGTTTTGTTTTCTTTAATTTTACAATTACTAAATATCTACACTTTTTTTTTATTCCCAGAAAACAAACTCAATAGCCACAGATCAGGAAGTAAATTAAGATGGATTTGGATTAAAAATGGAAATTGCGGCCCATTTCCTGATATCTGTCAGAATTTCTACAATCGGAAATCCGTAAAACGGAACTTCCCGTGCGGAAACCACTATTTAACCCCCAAACACGATTATTTAGCACATCCCTGAACACGATGCCGCGGCATGCCGGACAATTGTCCCTCCCCATTCTTTACTTGTCTCTGATCATATCGATAGTCCCCAATGGAATAAGGATACTCTTGAAAAATTCCCGACCCTCCTTGGACACTTTTTGGTCGAATTGACCACAAAAACTCAAGATTACAAACGGTTAACCGGTCAACCTAAAGGGCTGTTTTTTGCAGGCTATTAGCTATTAATGAACCGTTTACTAGTTTACAGTTTTGGAAAAATATGTCAGAGAAAAATGTGTGTGAAAGCTTTTAATTGCAAATAGCCTATTTTGGGGGGCTTCCTGGGTCCAATCTATGACTAATTACGCGTGATAACGGAAATAAAATTGTATTTTTTCGCTGTCCAACGTTGTAATCGATTATTCTATGTTGATTTTTAATGTTACTTCATTTGATGAAGCCAAACAACCCAAAAATAGTGTTGTTTACACGGGGGCGGACAAACGTCCGGGGAATGTGTTTGGGGGTTAAGCATAATTTTTTGTCTGAAATTTCTAATTCCAAGTATTTATAAAACATGTATAAAACATGCCTTAACCGCGGTTAACCGGTGGGCTCCCGGGGAGCCGCTCCCCTAAGCTCAATAATCTCTTTAAAAAGAAAAAAAAACGTAGCTTGGTTCAAAAATGACCTGACCTCAAACCGGCACAAATAGCAGACCTTATAACCACACTTTTCGGTACTCGCTCTAGCGGTCGGTTGTCAATATCTCATTCATACGAAGTCTCTCAAATGTAGGATCAATTGGTAGATCCCGACAAAAAAAAAACAAACAAACTTTTCCAAAACAAAACAAAAAACACACACACAAGCGTTTAAAATTTCTTTGAAGTCTTTGGTCAACTGACAAATGTGGCATTCATAGCGTCCCAAGTCGCAGATTGTAAAAATTTTCGTAGATTCATGTTTTTTTTTCTGTTTCAACGCATCCTATATAGCACTACAGTGTACAGTTGACTAACTCATTTGCCGTTAAGTTTACGAAGAAAAAAAAAGTCGATTGTATTTCGTTTTTATTTTTTTGGTTCGTGTGTGTTGTTTGATTGATTTATGAGGCAACCATGCGCTAGAGCGCTTCTTACACGGTTTGTGGTATTTTAAATGTTTTAACATAAAGTTAGCAATTATATTTGTGCACGGCAAAAAAAAATACAAGTTTACACCGTGAGAAGCTGAAATACAGTCCTTACTCTAATACGGACGATTTCTTCCATTATGGACGCTTTTTTTTGTTGAAAAAGTATCCCCAAAAGTTTTGGGCCAAAACAGTCAAAAAAATGCGCCCTATACAGGTTTAGCCTCATGAAAATCGGCTGAGCATTTCTAGAATAGAGCAATTTTCTTCTTTTTTCTTGCAATGGGGTGCTCCTATTGGCCAATATCATTTTAAAATATGCCGACACGGTATACTAGAAACGCGCAGCCGATTTTCATGAGACTAAACCAGTATAACAATTAACCCCAAATTGGGGTATTATACGGAAGCTATTTTCGAAAATCAAAAGCGTCTGTATTGAAAGTTTGGACTGTAGCAGTTTTGGGTTTCTACGCAAAAAAAAAAATTGTAAACAAAAGATAGCAGTTTGCATACGACGGGGTTACCTTTTTCGATTTACCAGTCAAAGTGGGTAAAATACCGGTTTACAAAAAAATTTCTATTGAAAGTGTGTGGCCTTTTGGTAGCGAGAAACCTGGTAATATTGGCGGAATATCGATTTTTACACTTTTTAATTTGATGGAGCCGTCTATCAGCGATTTTTTTTTTGCCGTGTTTAAGAAACTTGGGGAATTTTATGGTATTTTTTTGCAAATTTTCACGATTGGGCCTTTGGGAGTTAAGATAATTTCTAGCGCATTTTCCAGTTAGTTTCGCGCTGCCACCCTAATTATATGCCGGTAGTGTTTGGTATTTTTTGCTAATACGTGCATATTATTTTCATTTGGCAGATACAAAAAAATAATGCGGGAAAAATGTGCATTTTAACAACATTTTTTGTTTGGATATTTTAAAGCGCAGTCATCGCAGACGATCTTGACGGAGCAGCCGTGGCTCTGAACTAATACATCTAAAGAAAGCTAATGATCGTAAATTTAAAAATGCCCACGAATAGAGCAAAAAGTAAAAAAAAACGATGAATAATTACGTACAGGTGCTAGAGTCACTCATTGAACTCAGTTCAGCTGGCGTACATTGGTTAAGACTTTATAGTCAGGAGTTTTCATAAGTCGTAACGTTATGATTCATTAGTGTGGGAAAAAAAGTGCGCACCGGTATCATCATAAGGAAAATAACAAGTAACTTTATTACTTTTCACAATACCAAAAATTGATTTCAAGGTTTGCGCATCAGAAAGTACAGTCCTTACTCCTTTTTCGGACGATTGCTCTTTTTTCGGACGCTTTTTTGGCCGAAATGCGACCATTCTTATAGAAAAATTTTTCTGACGATGTTCCTTTTTCGGACGCTATTTTCGAGAACCGAATACGTCCGGAAAAAGGAGTAAGGACTGTACTGGCAGACAAAATTAGGAATTTTTAGAATGAAAGTGGTCCTTTGCCCATTATTTATGTCTAATTTCTGCCCGATGGAATTGACCAAAAAATGACCGTGGCCTATCTTCGTAAATTACGCATTATTTAAGAATTTTCGCCGACTCACTATTAGTGCGAAACTCACTATTGTAGTGACTCACTAAAGTGAATCTCATCATAAATTATAAATCATAATAGAGAATCCCAATAATTTTGAATTTTTCATTTCTTTAGTCACATTTTATTAACCATTGGGAACTATAAATGCCACTAATCAAACGCAATTTTATTACATTAATAATATATTATTAATTCGTCAAAAAGACTCATCCAAACGAATAAGTTTTTATTATTTTTTGAAGGTTTCGAAAGACTTGAAATTCAAAACGTGAATGCTTTCGGTCAAACAGTGCGCCGTTATGTTTCACAAAACAATTCGAAAAATAGTGAAACATAGTGGCCCGAGTGGTAAAAAGTGAAACATAACGGCGCAGCGCTTAATATATAATGATATGTATTTGGGAAAAAATATTTTTTCAAAAAAGTGAAACAAAACGGCGCACCCTGTGTAATGAACGTTCTTGTTCGGTAATAATTTATTGTAAAATTGAGTTTTATGTGATAATGAACTTGAAAATACAGCACGTCGGAAAATTTCAAGAAAGAAAAGCTCCACAAAGTTTAATGCAGTCTAGGTGGTGCTATGGAGTTACTAGTATGTATATATTTTACAGACAAATGGAGTTATCGATATTTACAAAATGCAGTACAGTACATAGACAGAAACGAAAACTTTAAAATTGATAATTGATGGCCAAAAGGGCCAAGTGAACTATTTCTTTGTCTGCAAATTAACGTGCACTTGAAGAAAAAAAAAATGTGGGAAAGTTTTCTGTTAGGGTCATAAATTATCCCCCAAAAAGTTTATAGTCAATAAATTAGAAATCATTATCATTATTTTATGGATTCCTTCACTCCTAAACGACGCAATATAATCTGATTTGGAGTCGCCAACATTTTGATTGACAAGTACACACGTTTTGATAAAATAAAAATTATCACACTAGCTGACTGAAAAGTAAAAGTTTTTTTTTAATTTTTTTTAAATTTGTTGATCTACTTTGTAAAAAGAACAAATTGTACCGGCTGAGTTTCATGAAAATCGGCCAAGAGTTTCTAGATTGTCTGTAGATTTCTTCGATTGATTTCTCAGGGTGTCTCTTATTTGTGTCGCCCGCTACTCAGCGTTTGACATGAATTTACGCCGCTTTTTTCTTTGGTATTTTCTAGATAGCCAAACTCGAGTTATTTTGCGCACATAAAAACTCGCGTATCGCCATCGAGAAAGAATGGCAAAAAAAGATGGCGGAAATTCATGTAAAACGCCCAGTAGAAATCTAGTAATGCACGGCCGAATTTCATGAAACTGAACCGGTACACTAACTAACCAGTTAAGACTGAATCTGCTGCTCAAGCCTTAAAATATTACTGATCCAATTCTTTCCCTTGGTAGTTAAAGTATTTTTTTTTAAATAACCGGGTTTGACATAATCCAAATTGTGCAATGATATACATTTAGCATATTTTTTTGTTAACATTAGTGAAAATAATAATTTGTGTTGACATAACGCAATTAATTTACATTTTTATGCACTACAGTGCTGACCCTCTCCTTGTGCATCTTACAATTCCGAAAAAACGTGCACAGTTTGGTGATTGTGCAAATTTTTTTTTCTTTAACAAATACTGTTTTATGAAATACAAAATCAAACTGCTATAATGTGAATCCGATGAAAATCATTAATAAAATCTGACACGATATTTTTGTTTTTGAACTTTGGTTAAATTTAACGCCGATATAATTTCCCAAATCGTCCACCTGCGCATATTCCCAAACCGACGCAACTACGAACTTCTCGGTTCCAATTCCAGCCAGGTTAACCGCTTCACACGTGTAAACGCCGTTATCTCCGTCTAAACTCATTTTCTTAATTCACGTCCTAGTTCCGGACACTTTTGTTATCATAATAAGTCATTTCAAGCTAAAACGTGTCAAGCTAAAACGTGTCAAGCTAAAACGTGTCAAACTAAAACGTGTTAAGCTAAAATGTGTCAAGCTAAAACGTGTCAAGCTAAAACGTGT
Organism: Oikopleura albicans; assembly: GCA_004367875.1. Lineage (NCBI taxonomy): Eukaryota > Metazoa > Chordata > Appendicularia > Copelata > Oikopleuridae > Oikopleura > Oikopleura albicans. The sequence goes on from SCLG01000018.1 coordinate 625,131, forward strand.
CAAGCTAAAACGTATCAAGCTAAAACGTGTCAAACTAAAACGTGTTAAGCTAAAACGTGTCAAGCTAAAACGTGTCAAGCTAAAACGTGTCAAACTAAAACGTGTCAAGCTAAAACGTGTCAAGGTAAGGCGTGTGAAAATAGGATATGTCAAGCTAAAACGTATCCAGCTAAGACGTGTCAAGCTAAGACGCGTTAGGGTAAAACGTGGGAAAACAAGACATGTCAAGCTAAAACGTGTCAAGCTAGGGCGTATTAAGCTAAAACGCGTCAAGTTTTGACAAAAATAATTGTAGGTAAAGCGTTGATTTAAAACACCGCATATTTTTGTGCATTTTAGCGGTGAAAACCGCCGCTATATAAACAAACCTCCGATATTTGGGACTTCTAGTGTACCGTTGGCACTTTCAAATGTTTCATTTTTCGGCGTTTTCCAATAATATTTCGGACTTGGATAACCATCATCAATGTTGCATTGTAGCTTCAATGTTGTTTTACGAGGTACATTTTGACTCATCCCACTGTTCCAAATACTATTCTAAAAATTTAAATAAAATAATGAAAAAAATTGTGTTAAAAATTGTTAAAAAGTTGTGTTAATTTTAAATTGAGTTAAAAATGAGAAAATCACATCACACGCTAAAGACCAGCAATACAACATACCGGTGCTTTGCAGTCCATGGATTTTTCAGCATTTTCGGGAAACCAGGATAAATCTAAGCTATCTAAGGTGTAATTCGTCATGTATTCCGGACTAGAGCAATCCATACTTCTGATACCAGAAAGTTTACGAAATGTATCCAAAGTTGGCTGCTCAGTGAGCCACAATTTGAACGCCGTCGCGTTGCACCCACAATCCCATGGATTTGTCCTAAATCGCATTTTTTTAAATCTAAAATTAGGGGCCTCATAAGAATACAATTTGAACGTGTTCGGAAAACCAATTAAAATTGAAGTTCTAAGAGAAAAAATGAGCCCGTTTTTGGTCGCGAAAAAAAACCCGTTTATGAGTACTTTCGTGACCACATATTTTGTCGCAAATTGTTGTTCAAAATATGCTTTCGTGACCAAATGGTCGCGAAAGGGTTTTTGGGTCAAGTTTTGCGACCACTGTTTTTAGGTGGAAAAAATGGTCGCGAAACCTTGTTAAAAACAGCATTTGGCGACCATTTGGTCGCGAAACCATATTTTGAACCACAATTTTGACAAACTGAGTGGTCGCGAAAGTACTCATAAACGGGTTGTTTCACCAAATGTCTGTGTACAAATTGTCTGTATACATTATGTATACTGTACATACAGTGCACATCCCCCTTAAAGGTGAAGTTAATAAGAAATAATATCTACCTTAAAAGAATAGCGTTTGCTGCTTTTGAATTCAAAAATGACTTTTGCATAAACCATTCACCATGCAACACGCGGATATTATTCCGTTGCAAATCGACCGACTCGATTTTTGGCATAACATCAAATGTAAAAGCATCAATCAAAGTTAGACCATTGTCATTTAATCGAAGTTTCCTCAGGGAGTTAAGACCGACAAAAGTTTCGTTTGTCAATTTTCCAATGCGATTCTAAGTAAGTAAAATTAAACATAGATTTACGCCTTAGATATAAAAACTGCTAGAAAACTGCTCGTGACAGAACATTTTGAGTTGTGAAATTTTGAGTGCAGTCCCTAATCTCAATACGGATGCACTCAATACAGACGATTTATTCTAATACGGGCGCTTTTTGTGAAAAAGTGTCCCCAAAACAGTCAAAAACGGGCACTTTATGACAATTTTCTCAATAAGCACGCTATTTTCGAGAATTAAAAACGTCCGTATTGGAAGTAAGGACTGTAGTACCATTTTGGGTAGAAAAGGGCCTGACATTTCAATACTCTTAACCGAATTTAGTTTTCTTTTTTTATCTGATTTAATCTAATATAAACACAAATTCAAGACAAAGTTGGTTATGCTTGTATTGTGGAGGCGCTACAGAGCATTTTAATTTTATGATTTTTTCCGTTATTTTTTGATTATTTTTGTAGTTGATTAAATTTAGTGATTTTTTGTGCAAATTGAAAGATCTCCAATTTACTTTTCGAAATAAATTATGTTAACCGAAGACCGCGCACTGTGGGCACATTTGCCCACGCTGCTCTGTCGATCTTGAACAATGCAAAAAGGGCTCAAATGAGCCTTGAAATAATATACACCACCTAACCATCTGACTTAACACCATTTGGCTTAACAGTTTGCATTTGACTTAACAGTTTTCAGTTGAATTAACACTTTTTTGTCTTTTTTTTCCAGCATTTCCGCCTACGCACTACCCATGTGGCTTAACAGTTTGTATTTGACTTAAAATTTTTCACATGAATTAAGTTAATTCAATTAACACCTTTTTTCGGGAAAAAATGTGTTAAGTTACATGGTTAGGTGGTGTATAACGATTTTTTTGATTTTTTCGTTCATTATATTAATTTGTATCATTTTTGTATAGCATTTGCTCATTTTCTTCCTCAATTTTGAATTTAAATCTAGAGAAAAAGCCTATTTGCATTTGAGTTAACACTTTTTTTGTTTCAAGTTTTCCAGGGTTTTAACCTACGCACTACCGATGTGGCTTAACAGTTTGCATTTGACTTAACAATTTGCATTTGAATTAACACCTTTTTTCGGAAAAAATGTGTTAAGTCAAATGATTAGGTGGTGTATTGTAATTTATTTTTAGGGTATTTTTGGGGTATTTTTGGGGTATTTTGGGTTCGTACCTCACTCAGGTCTAATTCTAACAGGCTGTCTAGGTCCACAAACGAAAAAGGTTGAATTTCTCCAATTGAGTTTTTCTGTAGATGAAGATATTGAAGAAATGATAACGCAATAAATGTGTCATTTGAAAACGCCACAATATNCCACAATATTATTCTCCTGAAGATTAATTCTTTTCAGATTTGGCGTCGAAGCAAATAACTGTGGCGGCAGTTCTTGAACGTTATTTTGGCGAATTGTGAAATACTGTAAATTGTTTAAACTGTCGAGCGCCATTCGTTCAATAAATTTAACCCGTCCAAAGTCGAAGGACAAATATTCCAGTTGATTCAACCCACTAAAGGTGAAATCATCGATAGTTGAAACATGTGTTTGAGCCAAGTTAAGCTCAGTTAAATTTGTGATTTCTCTGAAACTATATTTGGCTTTAAGCGTTATAGATTTGTTTATAAAAAATATTAACATAATTGTAAGCGTAACAAAAAAATGAAGAAATTCTTATTTGTTTTTTCGCGTTGTTAGGGTAACGCGGCCAATCAAAATTGGCAGCGCGAGACAATTTTGGTGTTACGCTATTTTTGAGGATAAAAAGTCCCTATTATGAGTAAGGATTGTAGTTAACTCCCACGGGGAACTGCGTGTATATAGACACACAACTTGTTTTTTTTTGTCGATTTAAGGCATATGGAGGCCCCGTAGGGCAAAACGGGTATTGCTGACCCCCCTCAACTTTTCGAGAAAATTCGATTTACGGTATTTTTTGCGTAGGTTGGAGATTTCAAACAGCTCTCTAGGGGGGCCCTGGTGGCCCAAATCAATTTCTGAATAGTCAGATCGACCTAGTTTGACGGTCAAACTTTGACCAGCTCTACATCTTGGCTTTACCAGTTTTTTTTTAATTATTGTGATTTTTTTAATGTGTGTATATAAACACGCATTTTCCCCCTACGGGTTCCCAAAAACTGCTTTGAGAGTTAATTTTCGAAAAAAAAATCTTTAACACTTTCCTATATCTCTTAGCGGATTTGAGCTGATGTCTAATTTTTTCAGGTTTGGTAAGTTATCCAATTCGCCCATTCTAAGTCGTTCGATACGATTTTGGCCTAGCTTTATTCGGTACGTGGTTTCCGGCAGATCACATGGAATGGCGCCTAATTCTTTGTATGTACAGTCGGCCGTCTGATACTGGCCACTATTCCATGTGCAAGGATGCGTATCCGATGGAACATCAACACAAGAGTAAATTCTGGTTGTCGTTGTGGATGTTGTCGTTGTTGTAGTTGTTGTGAAAAATTCCGTCGTTGTATAATCCAGAAGGGTAACTGAAATATTGGCTCAAAAAATCTTATTTATAATAAGCAAAAAAAACCAGCGCAGGACCCTCCACTCGTTATTAAAACACATCAAGACTCTCTGTGCTCCATACAGATACATATACCACGGATAAGGGTACTTTCCCGACCATTCTTGGTCGCGAAAAAACTCGTTTATGAGTACTTTCGCGACCACACTTTTTGTCGCGAATTGATGTTCAAAATATGGTTTCGCGACCATTTTGTCCACCTAAAAACAGTGGTCGCGAAACCGCACCCAAAACACCATATTTTGAACAACAATTCTCGACCACACATGGTCGCGAAAGTACCCCACTTCTATACCACTTGGCGAACGGGGCTGCACCGTTATCTTGCAACCTTCGGATGAAATAATACCTGTAAGATAACGGAGTTCAATCTTAAGTTTTTGGAGAGAATATCTAAAATTTTTCTACCAAGGTGGGTCTGGCTTTCTAAAAACTTTTTTTAATCAAATATCGCCCTTACCGTTCAAATCTAGCTCTGTGTTATTAGCGAAATCTTGATTTTCGTCAATAATAACTTCGATTGTAAGGTTTTCGGGGTAATTTTCATTTTGTGAAATATCATCATCAAGAATGGTCGCGTTTTCTGGGAAAATCGACGAAATATTATTTATTTCATCCTCTAATTTGACTTTTTGATTTTCATTTTCATCAGGGGAATTTGTGGTTTCTATCCGATCTGTCTCTGTAGTATTATCACTGTATGCAAAAGTTAAGAATATAAATAATATAAGTTTCATAATAAATATTTATCATAGGTTCGAAAAAAATAGCATTTGTGGTGATTCATCATATTTCAGTGATGGAACTAACAGCGAATTAGATTCTGTCATTGCCAAAGGGCTTCTATGATTCAATATCGAACTGTCAAGATAAATGATCTCCTACTTTTATACATTATATCACTTACAGTCCTTACTCTTATAATGCGCGCTCCCATTAAGGTCGTTTGCGTTTATTCGGGACGCTTTTTTTTTCGCAAACATTTTCCCCCTCAAATAAGGGTCGCTTTCGCCAAATAATGGTCGCTCGCGCCAAATAAGGCTCGTTTTTTCAGAGAAAAATATTATTGCGCCAAATAAGGGTCGTTGATATTAACATTGATTCCTACGGATATTTTTTACTATTTTCTTAATTTACATTGTTTTTAACTTCCAATTTAGTCTTAAAATTAATAAAATAAAAATTAATAAAAGAAATAAAACGCAAAAAACACTTTTTCATACAGTATCAGCAATAAAATGTGCTTATCCTGGGTTCGCCATATAAGGGTCGGGTTTTTTAAAACACGAAACCGACCCTTATTTGGCGACTCCCTATAGTAATAATTACTATCTTGTACTCGNACCCGTCCAAAGTCGAAGGACAAATATTCCAGTTGATTCAACCCACTAAAGGTGAAATCATCGATAGTTGAAACATGTGTTTGAGCCAAGTTAAGCTCAGTTAAATTTGTGATTTCTCTGAAACTATATTTGGCTTTAAGCGTTATAGATTTGTTTATAAAAATATTAACCTATTGTAAGCGTAACAAAAAAGGAAGAAATTCTTATTTGTCTTTTTCGCGTTGTTATGGTAACGCCGCCAATCAAAATTGGCAGCGCGAGACAATTAAGGTGTTACATTTTGGAACATAAAATTATACCAAAAAATTAAGTTTACCTTTTTCTACAAACAAATACCAACACTCAATTATGAAACACAAATTACAGTGGTTATTCCCGATAAGAGACGCTCCCAATGCGGACGATTTATAGAAATAGGATAGCCTTCACACCAAAAATGTCTCCAAAAGGTCCAGAAATGGACCATTAGGACAATTCAGCCGAATAAGGACGCTTTTTTCGAGGATCAAAAAAGTCCCTATTATGAGTAAGGACTGTAGTTAACTCTCAAGGGGAAGGAGTTTTTTGTATATAAATACGCACTTCAATAATTAACAATAATTCGCAATAATTCAAAAAAAAAACTGGTTAAGCCAAGTTGTAGAGCTCGTCAAACTACGTCAATCTGACTATTCAGAAATTGGTTTGGGCCACCAGGGCCCCCTGGAGAGCTGTTTGAAATTTCCAACCTACGCAAAAAACACCGTCAATCGAATTTTCTCGAAAAGTGGAGGGGGGTCACCAATACCCGTTTTGCCCTACGCTGCCTCCATATGCCTTGAATCGCTGAAAAAACCAGTTGCGTGTCTATTTACACGCACTTCCCCCTGGGAGTTAATTTTCGAAAAAAAAATCTATAACCCTTTCCTATATCTCTTAGCGGATTTGAGCTGATATCTAGTTTTTTCAGGTTTGGCAAATTATCCAATTCACCCATTCTAAGTTGTTCGATACGATTTTGGCCTAGCTTTATTCGGTACGTTGTTTCCGGCAGATCACATGGAATGGCGCCTAGTTCTTTGTATGTACAGTCGGCCGTCTGATACTGGCCACTATTCCATGTACAAGGATGCGTATCCGATGGAACATCAACACAAGAGTAAATTCTGGTTGTCGTTGTGGATGTTGTCGTTGTTGTAGTTGTTGTGAAAAATTCCGTCGTTGTATAATCCAGAAGGGTTACTGAAAAATTGGTTCAAAAATCTATTGATTCCAGATAATTTATAACAAGCAAAAAATAGAACGAATAATTAACTCCTGCTGGGGCCTCCACTCGTTATATAATATAGGGGAGCGCCACGTAAGGCCCGTCAAGTAAGGGTTGGTGGACGCCAAATAAGGTTAGGTTTCATTTCAAAAAAAAAGGCCAAGTAAGCGTACGCCAAGGGAAGGAAGGGCCTCTAAATCAAACTTTTTTTTGAGTATATAACTCTCTATGCACTTATGGTGGAAACATAAGTACGCAGGGGGTGTATAATCATTTTTGCAATTTAATATAGTTACGATACCGTAACGATTCATATTTTTAACAGCATCATTTAAGTCCACCAAAAATACACATAAGTGCAAAATTTCAAGTTCATGCGACAATTTTTGAATTTTCGTTGGCCATGGCAAACTCTACTTACATAGCATCTGAATCTTTTTTTCAACAAAAAGTGTCCCTTACAGAGCATCTTGTTCGGGAAAGCGTCCCTTGTGGAACATTCCGTCCCTTGTGGAGGTGTCCCTTGTAGGGCGCACCCCTGTATATAATTATATACATATAATTATGTAATATTATTATATAGCCCTTACCGTTCAAATCTAGCTCTGTGTTATTAGAGAAATCTTGATTTTCGTCAATAATAACTTCGACTGTAAGGTTTTCGGGGTAATTTTCATTTTGTGAAATATCATCATCAAGAATGGTCGAGTTTTCTGGGAAAATCGACGAAATATTATTTACTTCATCCTCTAATTTGACTTTTTGAGTTTCATTTTCATCAGGGGAATTTGTGGTTTCTATCCGATCTGTCTCTGTAGTATTCTCACTGTATGCAAAAGTTAAGCATATAAATAATATAAGTTTCATAATAAATATTTATCATAGGTTCGAAAAAATAGCATTTGTGGTGATTCATCATATTTCAGTGATGGAACTAACAACGAATTAGATTCTGTCATTGCCAAAGGGCTTCTATGATTCAATATCCAACTGTCAAGATAAATGATCTCCTACTTTTATACATTTTATTACGTACAGTCCTTACTCTTATAATGCGCGCTCCCATTAAGGTCGTTGGCGTTTATTCGGGACGCTTTTTTCCCCAAACATTTTCCCCCTCACATGAGGGTCGCTTTCGCCAAATAATGGTCGGTCGCGCCAAATTAGGCTCGTTTTTTCAGAGAAAAATATTATTGCGCCAAATAAGGGTCGCTGATATTAACATTGATTCTTACGGATATTTTTTACTATTTTCTTTATTTACATTGTTAACTTCCAATTTAGTCTTAAAATTAATAAAATAAAAGAAATAAAACGCAAAAAACACTTTTTCATACACTATCAGCAATAAAATGTGCTTATCCTGGGTTCGTCATATAAGGGTCGGGTTTTTCAAAACACGAAACCGACCCTTATTTGGCGACTCCCTATAGTAATAATTACTATCTTGTACTCGTCCCGTTTTTCATTTATTTTGTGGGTAAAATTAAGAAAATTAAATATAAGAGAGATTACCAAATAATTTTATTTTTAAACGAATTTATTTGACTAAAACAAACATATTGCTTTGTGGTCAGTTTTGTAAATTAGTGTATTTTAACCCTCAGTCATCGAACAGGTCAATTTGTATATCAATCACTCACACACAGTTGCATGAGTCCACCTTCCATTTGTTGCCAGGTAAATTCAATATGGCCATTTGGCTTGAAGTTAATGTTCTTCGCCGTATAAATTTGGTCTCTGCCGTTAACCCCCCAAATTTCTTGGCCACTGATCGAAATGTGCTTTAATCCGCCCGTTAATCTATAAATAATCGTTATGAAATATATACACGTGTACAGTTGGTGTGTTGACGAGTTGACACTTTCTTTTCCAATTTTTTCGTCAAAAACTCAAAATCGATCCAAATTGTCACTTCGTTCCGTCACTTTTGCCCATTTTTTTTTTGCCTATTTTTACCCAAAAAACTCACAAAAAGTGTCACTGTATTATATTATTGTAGCACATTTTGCAACTTTGCCAACACAGTGTCTCCCTATAATACAATGCATTGAGTATTGCGAGGGACCACCGTGTGGTCATACAGTTTGACAGTTTTTTGTTCGAATTAAAATAATGATGAAGTATATCAAACTTTTGCCATTCGTTTCCTTTAGCATTTGGGTCGGAATTTGTTCCAACCCGATAGTAAATTGCGTTTGCGGCGTTAACACCGAAAACTCCAAGCTTTCCGACTTCCACTTGTTTTAGTCCACCCTCGATTAGCTCAAATTCTGCGTTATTTCCGTTGCGATAGAAAACTTGGTTTGAAGAGTTGACACCCCACACCACATCACTTTCTGAAAAATTTTAAAAATACTGAAGTTTACACCCGTAATCTATGTTTGAAAAGTTGGCCAACGCTCCCAATTTTTCCAACGCCTAACGCAAACGTTGGCCAAACCTCAAATTTTCTCAACGCCCAACGTTCCCAACAATTTTCGTCCCAACGTTTCCAACGCGTTGGAAAGAAACTTTTCCCAACACCCAACGCATCCCAACGCTTCCAACACTGCCCGTAATTGGTCAAATACACTTGAACTTTACAATATTTTGGTTTTCTTATTATTACACTCTATAACCAGTTATCTTAACATCAAATAAAGTTATTTTTACACTTTTTGAACCAAAACATATTGGGAGTTCAAATTATCTTACCAAATGCCCTGTCCAATTATCTTAACAAACTTCAATTATTGGCAAAATTGTTTTTAAGATAACTGGTTGGGTGGTGTATTACCCGTTTTATTTCATCAAAAGTATCACATATGAGAGAAACAACTGTAGCAAACCTGATGAGCACGATATTTGCTTTAACTTTCCCGGTATCCTCTCCCAGTGCTTGAAAGTTAATTTATCTCCGGCAATTTCGGGATCTTTCATACGAAAAATGTCATCTACAGTATTAACACCCCAAATGTGATTTTTTCCAGATGTCACATATTTAAGCTGTCCGGGTAGTTGCTGCCAATCACCGCCTCTTGAACGGTGGTCGCCCGTTGTGCCAAATGTCCCAGTTCGATAATAAATTTGATTGAATAGGTTAACTCCGAAGACTCCACGTGGTCCAATTGCTATTTGTTTTAACCCTCCAATTACTAGTTTCCACTTTCCAGCCGCGCCTCTCCGATAATAAATGCCATTAAATACGTTCACGCCCCAAATGA
>SCLG01000018.1:649796-676321 GCA_004367875.1 Oikopleura albicans
TAAATTTCAGATAACCATTAGCCTCTCAGATACCTTAAAATTAGCCACTTTTCTACTCTACATTAATTTTTGTCCCTTTTTAAATATGAAATCCGTGCGTATAATTGGAAATATAAAATAAAGACCCGAAATAGTAATAATAATAATTTTCAGTTCAAAACTTTGTATTAAGGGTATCCAAATGAACAAAAAAAATATGTATAAGTAACTACACAGGACGCGCGTTTAACTAGCCACCCGTTAACCGGCCACTTTTGGACCAAATTCGGAAAAAACCCATTATTTACCGACTACGCATTGAGCCGTTAACCGGCCAGTTTTCGAAACATTTTAGTGGCCGGTTAATGGCGCATCCTTTCTATACAGTCCCTTCAACCTTTCCGCACAAAATAATAAAAGTCTGTTTTTTGGTGAAATTGACAAAAAGAAAAAGACTGTACCGGTTATCCGATAATTTTTCAAAATGGATACCCGACTGATCGACATACTGTGAACAAACCCTGAGAAAAAAACGGCTGGAATCAGAAACTGGCTCTCTTACAGGAACAAAGCATTTATATTATGTGAGATAAACAGGATTTGCGTGGCGTCCCTTTATTTTCTAAGTGAATGAAAGACCAGTTATTTATGGAGGGTCATATAAATCGCCTGCAATATGACAAAGATAAATAAATATAGTCAATATAAAAATTTATGACAATTTTTGGCAAGGGATGACCTGCGTACGATCGATTCGGCCTACATTTCGTATGCAAATTGATATTTCGAGAAATTAACCACTTTAAAGACGAAATAAAAAAGAATGTCTCAAATGACCTCCATTATATATTGGCCGTTTGATTATAAATAGACGATTCCTTTTAAAATATATAGTTTATGATGTGTAACGTCATCCTAGCTACTTAATTATTAACTCTTGGGTTCCGAGAAAAATGAAATTGGCTGAACTCCGAGCCGGGTCAGACGACACAATTTGTACACCTACGCGGTGTCTGATTAAAATTTCCGCCCATTCATCAATTAAATGAAAATTTTTCTATTACAATGGCCCATTCTAGCAGAAAAAAGGGTCCAAAAAGTAGCAATCTTCCCAAAAAGGAGTAAAGACTGTATAGTATATAAAAGTGTCAAGGGCGAATAGATTTTTTGAAATTTACTTTTGGGGATAGGGAGATATGTATAATACTAAGTAACTGACGAAATTGAAATTATGGTACCAGATAGAAAAAATAAGAAATACACCTCAGTCTGACCTTGAAAATTTGACCTTCAGAATAAATGGTGTATAGCACGTGACCTTGCCCTTGTGTTATGTCAAATGATATTCAATCTACAGGTTCAGACCCTAAGCTTTAATTTGCGTCTATTTGCGACCTATTCCGACGTGGGCGTAGGTGGTAGAAGTGGTCCAGAAAAAAGTGGTTCGTTTGCGTAGGTTGGACATTTAAAACAGCTCTCTAGAGGGCCCCGGTGGTCCAAATCAAGTTCTAATAGTCAGATCGACGTAGATTGACGAGCTTTACAACTTGGCTTTAGTTTTTTTTTTTGAAAAAATTTCGATTTGCCCACTTCTACCATATCTACCTCTATCCCCAGAGTAAATTTACAATATCAATTTGCCTCTCGGACACTCTTAAAACTACATATAACTTAAACTACAAGCAGCGCGGTGAGTTGTATGCGTGGCTAAAGGACGCTAGCCTATAGGAGGCGCCCATAAAAAGCATGAGCCAATAGGCGCGCTTGTTATTCAGTTACAGACGCTCCGCGCCTATATATTACAAAAAGTAAAAGACAAATCGACCCCAATCAGTAGTCCATTTGTGGTCTTTCTCATGCACTCTATAAAAAAGGTTTTTAAATAAGTTTTTTCTCCGAAAGGCCGCCGTGCCAATGAAATAGGGGTGCATGTGATAAATAAGACATAATTTCGCAATTTACTTGAATATTTAAACAAAACACACAAAAATATGAACTCTCCGACCTTATAACCAACGAACCCTTTTGCCACGATCTCTGAATTATACTATAGAATGAATTGAGTTGTCACAAGAAAACAGCGAAAACTAAAATACACTCAAAGTAATGAACATTTTTTGCGGCGCATGCGTTTTGAAAGAAAATCACTTTTTTTATAAAGACAATAAAGTTTAAAATAGCATTAAGAAAATTGACGATTGACGCTTAATGGTAACTTCGCACTCTATTTCATACTTTAATCCGACAGCACGACGCCAAAAAGTACCAGGTGAAATGAAGGGTTAAGTGCTCTATGCTACAGGGGGTGGTTACAAGGTCAATGTTACAATAAACTCATTTGAGCCTTAAAATGCGTCTAAAAAGCTCACTTGAGCTTATAATAACCCTCAAATTTAGACCTAAAAACTTGAGATTTTGTTTAGGGTTACACAATACAGTCCTTACTCCTTTATGTGACGTTTTCGGTTCTCGAAAATAGCGTCCAAAAAAGAAGCAATCGCCCCAAAAAGGAGTAAGGACTGTAATGTGATTAATAGACAAACTAAATGTTCTAACAGTTAGAATCTAACTTGTAATAAAACTGCACGAAAAACAATAGACTGACCAGATTGGTTGAGGTTTAATTAATATCAGAGATCGATATCAAGTTGGTAAGGACTGTAAATTTAACATTAAAACGAAGAGTTAAACTTTATAGTATCCCGGTTAATGATGAAATTTATATTAAAACAACCGGTGCCAATAAAACCAAAAAGGAGTCCTCATATAAATCTTTGTTTAAAAAAACAACAACCAATTTACTAGTTCAAATGATAATAATTTATTTTAAATCATTCATATGTTACATTATTCATATATTACAGATTGTAGTTAGTTGGTGCATTTTTCATATTTTTTCAGAATTTTAAAATACAGCACCTGTCTACGGAAAGGTCTACTAAATTCCATGAATTTTGTTAATTTTCATAAATTTTGTTAACTGTAGGGTGTCAACTTCCGTAGACAGGCGCTGTACATCATTATTTGTTCCTATAATTTTGTTTATGAACTTAAAACTAATTTACAACGACTGTTTTAAAATCAGCATAAAACAATTTAAACCTGTTTTAGAGAATAATTGAAAAAAAATGAGAAAAACCAGCAGTAAGTGATATCTGACTAAACAAATTTTTAACTGTAAATATAAATTGAATCGATTTAACCCGCGGGCCGCGCCGCCGGATTTCCAGACCGTGTTATCGATCTTTAACTGGTAAGGGTACCTGTTTATGAGTACTTTCGCGACCACACCATTTGGTCGCGAATTGTTGTTCAAAATATAGTTTCGCGACCATGTGGTTTCCCCCAAAACACCCTTTCACGACCATGTGGTCGCGAAACCTCACCCAAAACGCCCTTTCGCGACCATGTGGTCGCGAAACAATCTTTTGAACAACGATTCGCGACCAATTGGTGTGGTCGCGAAAGTACTCATAAACGGGTTTTTTTTCACGACCACAAATGGTCGCGAAACTACCCCACTCCCTTTAACTACTGCATTATAAGTCGCGTAAAAAACAAGACCTTTGAAAAATTATCCCCTACAGACTGTAGGCTACAGTATTACGAATAACGTAAATTTTTCAGAGAAATATTATTTTTGTGTTGGGTTTATCGGGTCGTAAAATAGCACCATAAATGTGTTTAGTACAGTAACAATTGAATTCAATTCTTAACAAAAAACATAATACTACAAAAAGACAAATGTTAATTTACAAGTAGCATAAACGTCTTCTGTCATTAGCTTTATAATTTGACCACTAAATTTCTAAAGCATAAAAAATCAATTTTTAGAGACAAGAGACTAATTGTAATAAACCCGGGTTCGCCTTGAACTTTAGGCTAAGGTACAGTAAGGGGTAAAATAACGTGCTTCTTGCTTTCTCGAATTTTGTATTCTAATAGGCTTAAAAACTACAGGGGGTCTGCTTATAAGGTCAAGCTAAAAAAAAATGACTTGCCCTTAATGCACTCCAAAAAAATGACTTGACCTTAGTGCAAGAAAACAGTCCAAAAAGATATGATTTTTATACAAAAAATTATTACCCGTGTTTTACCCGTGTTGTTCTAAACGTAAATGTGGAGTTCTAAATTTTAAACCCAAAAAAGTGAAAAAAGACATGATTTATCTTGAAAAAAATGACTTGACCTTAGTGCAAAAAAGATGACTGGACCTTAGTGCAAAAAAGATGACTGGACCTTATAACGGTCACACCTTGTGACCTTATAACCAGACCCCCCTGTAGAAAAGCGAGTAGCACGTTATTATAATCTCTGCGGCGAATAATTATTTGCTCATGAACTGTGTTTTACTATCACGTTTACTATCACCGCGGTCTTTCGGAGAAAATACAAAAAAAAAGTTTTTTGGAAAAACTACAGAGAAAACGGTTTTCGGGGAAAATGCAAGAAAACTTTTCCGGAGAAATCTTTTCAAAAAAAAAAAAGGTTTTCGGATAAAATATCTATAAATTTTCTACCGAGCTGGGTCTAGCTGTCTAATATTAGTTTTTCGGACCAATTCTCTAAAAATGTTTTTCTCTGAAACTTTTCCTGGCAAAGACTTTTTCTCCAAAAAACTTATCAATTGAAAAAAAAAATTCTGCTAAAAACCGCGGTCCTCTTCACATAAATAAGCAGCTTCCAAGATTTACAAACCGATCTATATCGGACATTTTGAATCTTCCTCAGTCAATCCAAATATATTCGCCTGGAGCCGTCGGTTCCAATTTAATCGGTAAGAGCACAAAGCAATGTTGGTTTGATTTCCCCAAATCTTTATTTTTTGAACTATTATCCACCCATTTTGAAGCTTTATCACCCGGGTCACTATTTGAATGCCTCATTTCCGCGTTTACAATGTTCTTTGGGGCACTATCCACAGGATGGAGTAATTCGGAAGAGAAATTGGAATCATGATTCTGTGAATAACTGTCCTGTGCTCTACAATCATCATCTTCAATTTCATCGGGAACCGACGAAAGGTCTGATTCATTGGGATTTTCAAAATCGTCACCGGTCGATAAACATCCAATATTTTCCGCTGGTTTATTTTTGTGTGGTTCTTTGGACGATATTAATTGAGAGGATCGTCCAATATCCTCATAAGGGTGCGTTTCATCAATTATCAGTGACATACTTTCTTCTGAAGTTTCACTTTCTGCGTTATCGCCCGGTAAAGTTTCTTGCTCAGGCTCATCAATGACCATCTTTTCGACATCTGTAGGTATGAAGATTCCTTCAGTGCTGACCAGCATTTCTTCATCATCATCAGCTACCCTAATCTTAGCGGTATTTTCGTCGGTTACCCTAAGTACATCGATATTGCCCGGAACTAAAATTCCATTGGTATTTTATAAGCTATAATTTCTTCGTCATCTATTTTATCGAGACTTCCAGGTATAAGAATTCCTTCAGTATTTTCCAACATTTCTTCATTATCATCAGCTACCCCGATTTGGACGGTATTTTCATCAGCTACCTCACATTGATCGATATTTCCAGGAATCAAAATATCATTGGTGTTTTTGAACGATATAATTTCTTCGTCATCGTCGGCGTTTCCAGACATCAAGATTATTTTGTTGTTTTCAGATGTCGAGATTTTATCATCGGCTGCGTGAATTTCGTTGGTATTTCCAGGAATAATTATTTCTTGAGTGTTTTCAGAGGCCCTCATTTCTTCATCACTATCGGCTACCCCAACTTCGTCCGAAATAATAATTTCTTTGGTATCCTCAATCGTTATGACGTCGTCATCATCGTCGACTTCACATAACTTGCCGAGTCTTGCGGGAATAAAGATTTCGTCGGAACTTTCAGATGGCTCGTCATCGTCGACCATATTTTCATCGGTATTTCCAGGTAACCAAATTTCGTCCATATCTTCACACACGATCATATTTTCCTCATCAGCAACTACCCCAATTTCATCAACATTCCCAGGTATCAGAGTTTCGTGGGAACTTTCAGACGGTGCGACTTCTTCCGTATTTTCGCGAATAAGCATTCGTTCATTTTTTTCAAAAATAACGTTCCTTTTTGGCGCAGACAAGATTATTTTTTTGAAAGCCGGTGTCATGAATTCGTAAATGTTTCGAGGTGCCCTGGCTTTCTTAATACTCTTTGGTGGCAGGTTGTTTTATTTATTGAAATTGATCATGGGGTGTTTCATCGTGTAATGTCTCTTTAACGCGCTGTGATGGTCTGTTGCGAAGGTGCATACAGTACAGAAAAATGCGGGAATTATAATGCCCCTGGTATCCTTCACTGCCAGGTGCTCTTCAGACTTTTCCAGTCTCTCTGATTCTTGATTTTTGGGCGCTAAGGCATGTTTTATCGTGCGATGTGCCTTCAAACCTCGGGCGTAAACTGTTGAAAACGGGCAGAATTCACACGAAAGTACGGGTCCCATGACTTCCTCGACATCATCGACATTTTCATCCTCATTTAGGATTAACGGGTTTTCGTCGTTATTTTCCGGTTCGATGCTGTGCTTTCTGGTACGATGTGCCTTCAAACCTTTTGGATGAATTGTTGTGAAGTCACACATTTCACAAGAAAGCATGGGTTTTATCATTTCATCAGATATGATGATTTCTTCGGCGTTTTCAATTTCTTCAATATTTTCGTCAATATCGGATGCCAAAGTATCTTGGGTAATTTCTGGTTTGATGGTGTCTTCATCGTCTTCAGACTGCATGACTCGTTGTACATCTTTGTAAGACGTAGTTTCTTCGATATCCGATGATGGCTTCTTTTCAGCGACTACCATTATCTTGTCGACATTAGAGCAGCTTGGTACTTGTGCTTTCTGAATAACTGTGTGCTTTAGTGTCACATGTTTCTTCCATTGACCAATGTGAGTTGTCTTGAAATTGCACAATTCGCAGTAAAAAGTAGATTCCGCATCGTCTGTCGCATATTTAAGGCGGATATGTAAGTGTTCCGCTTCATTATAAAACCGGTGTTTATTTTCAACGTGTCGGATCAGACTCTTCCTAATGGGGGTTAGTGAGTACTATAAAGTTATACCAAATTAGTATTACACAGGGTGCGCCGTTATGTTTCACTTTTTCCCGAGCGTGCTGTTATGTTTCACTTTTTTGAGAAAATATTTTCCCCTAATACATATCTTTATATGTTAAGCCCTACGCCGTTATGTTTCACTTTTTCCCGCTCGGGCCATTATGTTTCACTATTTTTCGAATTTTTTTGTGAAACATAACGGCGCACCCTGTGTACCAATATTATACCATTTTAAGCAGGTCAAAAACTAAAAAATGCCTTAATCGGAGTAAAAACTTAATGATTACAGTACATCCCTCCCCTCTTAAGTGCCGCACTCGAGCCGCCAAGAACGCGGCACTTAAGAGAGAGAGAGACTTTGTTCATATTTATTTATTTTTTAATCTTGAAAACCAGTTTTTGATCCATTTGTGTTCATTATTACTTTTTAAAAATTGGTGATTGACCTTTTCTTTCAAGGACATTTTCGTATTTTTCATGAAAATTGTATTGGTGGATTTCATAATCAAAATACACTTTTTTTTCCGACCACGTCAAATCAAAAAAATTAATTTGGCCAAAAGATAGAGCGTTAAAAACCAGCCCATGACTTTTTTATTCATTTCTCACATAAAAAAAAACATTTCCGACCCTTATTTGGCTGTTCCGCATGGCGATTTTAGTTTTAGAATTAGTTTTTTGGTTTGAGGTGCTCGAAAAAAGAGCATTATTTAGGTGAAAAAATGGTCAAAAAGGTCAAATCGACACCCCAGGGGTCGAGGGTGGTCATGGTATGTTCTTTTCGGACACCATTTACATTTGTAAAAAAAAAGTTCAAAAAGTGCTTATTTTGAAATTAAATCGTTTTGACCATTTGTCCAGCTACGTGGACACTACTGATCTTTGGGGGTTCAGACTCTCAACTTGAGAGTACGACTTCTGAGTACAACTTCTGAAGGGCTATCGTTTGGTGGTAAAAACAACAAAAACTAAAAATTGCCACGCGAAACAGTGTTTAGCAAAAAAAAAAACAGTACGGCCAAATAATGGTCGCAAATTTTTTTTTTAAGAATTGAATAAAAAAGTCATAGGCTGGTTTTCAACGCTCTATCTTTTGGCCAAATTAGTTTTTTGATTTGAGGTGGTCGAAAAAAAGTGTATTTTGATTATGAAATCCACCATTCCTCAAAAAAACATTTTCGGACTTTCTCCGAAAGACGGTTTCTTCCAAAAGCCCCTTTCCCCAAAACAATTTTGAATTTTGCCTAAAAATTAGCCGGAAATTTTCCGTTTACAAGCTACAGAACATAGCAATACTTTACAATATAATGTATAACAAAATTAAATTTAAAAAAAGTGGCTCACAGGAGGGCTTTTTTTAATCGAAAAAAATGCGGCACTTTAGGAGTGTTTTTTCAAATCTAAAAAAACGCGACACTTAAGTAGGGCGGCACTTAAGAGGAGGAGGGCTGTATAATTTATACTAGAGTTAATGAAAAACAAATCTTCGCGAACCCCTTCTTGATACACACGAAAATTCACAAAATTCGCAATGAACCATCAGTAACGTATTACGAGTTAATCCGTTGGTTACGATTTCAATGCTATTTTCTGAAATTTTAATTTCGTCGACCTCGTAACATATTTTGTGTCGTATCGAACGATGTTGCTTCAAACTTGCTGAATAATCCGTTGAGAAAGCGCAAAATTCACATGAAAGTTTCTTCACATTCATTTTAATCTGTGTGTTTTTTGTATCATTAATGTTATGTTGTCCGGTAAGATGCTGCTTCCATTCTTCCAAAAGCAGTGTCGAGAAATTACAGATTTCACAGAAAAAGGCATTTGAGCAGCTTGGTACGTGAGTTTTCGAGAACTCGTCGGATTCCTGCAGTTTGTTGATTTCTTTTGTTTTGTGAACCACTGTGTGTTTCATTGTCAAATGTGTCTTCCAGGGACCTTTATAGGCTGTCTTGAAATTGCACAATTCACAGTAAAAAGTAGATTCCGCATCGTTTGTCGCATATTTTGAACGGATATGTAGGTTTTCCGCTTCAGTATAAAAAGGATGCTTCGCTTCAACGTGTCGGTTCATATTCCTCCTTATAGGGGTTAATTAATACTAGAAAGTTATACGAAATCGGTATTACCATTATTATACGATTTTTTGCTTTAACAGTCATGCGCATCGACTTTAATATAACTGTCATGCGCATCTGGGGTAGCTAGCTACCCAATTTGCTCTAGCGCGCCAAACAATGAACGGATTTTTTGATTATTATTTTATTTTGAAGCCCTGTTTTTCTTCTCTTACTGGGGTAATTTTCAACCTTAACCCTCGTCCTCCACGGACCCAAACGTAAATACAATTTTCTAAAAACAAATATTTTTCTCCCATATAATTTATATGATATAAAAACGAAAATTTTTTTTATGATTTCAAATCCGTTGTCCGTTTTTTTATTATCACAAGCCGTTCTCTTTTTATTTAGAAATAAAGTGAAAATGGGCAAAAAAAAAAAATCAATTTCAATCAAAATTTTTGGTTTCAAAAGGGACATCTCGTGTAAAAAGTGTCCAGTAAATTGAAATTTAGATCAAATTATGTAAATGGGTTAAAAGTGCAAACTTTTTTTCTAAATAATAAACCTCATTTTATCTCGTTAACATAATTTGATCTAATTTACTTGCAAAAAAAAGTCACGAACCCCTTCTTGTTACACACGAAAATTCACAGAATTCGCAACGAACCATCATTGACGCTTTACCAGTCAATCCATTGGTTACGATTTCAATGCTATTTTCCGAAATCTTAATTTTATCGACATCATAACATATTTTGTGTTGCACTGTACGATGTTGCTTCAAACTTGGCGGATTATTAGTTGAGAAAGCACAAAATTCACATGAAAATTTCTTCATATCCATCTTATTTTGTGAGTTTTTTGTATCATTAATGTTGTGTCGCCCGGTAAGATGCTGCTTCCATTCTTCCAAAAGCAGTGTCGAGAAATTGCATATTTCACAGAAAAAGTCCTCTTCAATTTTGCTTGAAATTCTTGGTATTTTAGGGGAACTACATTCAATTTCTTCAATGTTTTCGTCCATATCGGATGCCAAAGTATCTTCAATAATTTCAGGTATGATGATTTCGTCCTCGTCTTTTAGCAGCATGACTTGTTGTACATCTTTATATGGCGTAGTTTCGTCGATTTCCTTCGATGACTTGTTTTCTTCGAATGCCATAATTTCGTCGATATTTTCGTGTTTTATACTTTTTGGCAGATTGCTTGCCCCGTTCTGTAGGTCTACATTCAGGGACTCGTCCAATTCTCGGGCTTTATTGGTTCCATTTTCTTTTTGGGCTACTCTGTGCTTTATTGTAAGATGTCGCTTCCATTGTTGATCGTAGGTTGTCTTGAAATTACACAATTCACAATAAAAATGTGATTTGGGGTCCTTTGTCGCATATTTAGAATGCATATTTAGGTGTTCCTCGTCCGTAAACTGTCGGTGTATGGAGTCAACGTGCCTCTTCATAGTATGGCTTTTGGGGGGGTTTGTAATATTCAACAAATAAATTAATGGAATAATACTTGTTTCTATTTATTTTTCAGAGTAAAGTTATCTGGCTATTTGTCTGTAAATAAGAAAAATCATTGAAATTCATTATAAATTAAAGCTGCTTTAGTCACTTTACCGGAAAGACAACTTTGTGAACAAAGCCTATGTCCCCTCCTTAAATTCTTTTTATAGAAATAAATTTTTTGAAATAGATTTTATCTAAAAAATACAAAAAAACTTTTTAGACTTTCAATTAGTCGAAAAAAGACTTTTTCATAAGACATACAGTCCTTACTAATTTATAAGACGTTTTCGGTTCTCGAAAATAGCGTCCGAAAAAGGAGCATCGTCACAAAAAGGTCCATTCTTCTATTACAATGGCCGCATTTTGGCCTTACTCCTTTTCGGGACGATTTCTCCTTTTAGGGACGCTTTTTCGGCCAAAATGGGGCCATTCTAATAGAAAAAATGACCCTTTTTGTGACGATGCTCCTTTTTCGGACGCTATTTTCGAGAACCGAAAACGTCCCAAAATGGAGTAAGGACTGTATTAAATTTTAAAATGTTAACTTTATGACTTATTCTATGATTTTTGTGACAGTTTTGTATTAGAATGGTTAGTTTGAGACATTTGTATTGAAATAGCTTATTTTTCGGGAAAAAAGTATGCGAAAAAACAAAAAATTTGTGCCAAATTGTGTCTATAAAAAACGGAAAGTGGCTTGACATTCATGTAAGTTATAACGGACCAATTCCCAGATATAATGTCGAACCCCCTTCTTAACGTGCATGAATAATCACAAAATTGACACTGCCGTGCCAGTTTACCGCCATACCCGGTTGATTTTATTTCTATGCTGTTTTTAGAAATCGTGATTTGATCAGCATCATACCAGATTTTGTGCTTCATTGAACGGTGTTGCTTCAAACTTGGTAAATAATCTGTTGAGAAGGCACAAAATTCACATGGAAATTTTTTCACATTAATCTTTATTTGTGTGTTGTTTGTATCATTAATGTTGTGTCGCCCGGTAAGATGCTGCTTCCATTCTTCTGAAAGTAGTGTCGAGAAATTGCATAATTCACAGAAAAAACTCCCTTCGATTTTGTTGGAAAATCTCGGGATTTTTTGGGGACTACATTCATCATTTGAACCAGATGGTATGACTTCTTCAATATTTTCGCCGGATTTTTCATTATCATTCATTGTATGTTCTAGATGATTCAGTGTGTGCTTCATTTTCAGATGCGTTGCCCATTGCCCATGAAAAATTGTCCTAAAATCGCACAAATCGCAATAAAAAGTACGCTCCGTGGTGTTCAAGCCGTATTTACTACGAATATTTGTGTTTTGCTCGTCAGAAAAATGCCGATGTTCCAATACAATATGTCGCTCCATGCTCTTTCTAATGGGGGTTAACTCTCAGGGGAAGGACTTTTTGATAACCCGTAGGGGAAAATTGTGTGCACGTATGCACACACTTAAAAATTCGCAATAATTCTGGTAAAACTGGTAAAGCCAAGTTCTGGAGCTCGTCAAACTACGTCGATTTGACTATTAAGAAATTGATTTGGTCCACCAGGGCCCCCTAGAGAGCTGTTTAAAATATCCAACCTACGCAAAAAAAAAATACCGCCAATGGAATTTTCTCGAAAAGTTGAGGGGGGTCAGCAATACCAATTCTGCCCTACGGGGCCTCCTTATGCCTTAAATCGACGAAAAACTAAGACGTGAGCATATATACTTCCCCCTACGAGTTAAGGAGGCTCATAACTTGAAGGCTTTAGTTAAGGGCCGTGCATACCCTTTTTGTAAAGTTTTTTGCAAGTGTTAAAATTCACTACACCCCCTTGCGCCGTTATCTGGCCGACATTTTCACCAAAAACATTTTGTTACGTAACAATAGCCAGATAACGACGCAGTGTTAAACATGTAAAGATAACAGTTCCTGTAAATTATTCCTACAAAATTCGGCCAGATAACAACGCAAGGGTGTATATAAGACAACCCTAGATTCATTTGAATTACGTTATTAAAAAAATCGTCGATAAGATGTTCAGAAAAAAATTTACTTTTTGCTGAAAAAGTCCCAAATTTACTTTTAAAAGAAAAATTATGCTGTTATTGATGTTTTCGTTACGACCTCTTAATCAAAAGTTACGTTTTCCAGTTGTGTAAACTAAGTTTCTTAAAATTAGAAACGCTTAGAAACGAAAAAGAAGTTTTTTGTGCGCTCTTTCCTGCCAGGGCACGAGCGTATATTTAAGATAGCGTTGTAGGCCAGTTCCTGTAGATTTTAACCCCTTCTATCCGACGTGGACAACTCGCAAAATTCGCAATGAAGAGTTTGACTGGTATTTTCTGTTGGCAACACTTCCATAGTATTTCCTGATGTCGTAAACTTGGCCAGTTTGTGTTTTTTCGCATGATGCATTTTTAAGCCTTTTAAATAATCAGTTGAAAAGGCACAGAGTCCACATGAAAATTTCTGCTCCTCGATTGCATTGTTACTGTCCGGTAGTTTATGCCACAGTTCGAGATGCTTTTTCCATTTTGCAGCTAAAATAGTCTTGAAATCGCACAAGTCGCAATGACGAATAAAAGTCTGTTTGGTCATCGTATACTTGCGATTAATAGTTTTGTTTTCTTCGTCAGTATAATTCGGGTACTTGCTTTCAGTAGTACTTATGAGGGGTTAGCGAAGACTATATTAGCGGCATAGGGAGAAACTTTTTTAACACGGATTTTTCTAACACGGAATTTTTCTAACACGTTTTTATTAATATCTGTGTTTAAAAATCAATCGTGTTGAAAAAAATCCATGTTAAATAAAATCCGTGTTAAAAAATAAATCGCGTAAAAAACTTTCCATGTTAAAAAAAATCCGTGTTAAAAAATAAAACTTTAAAAAAGCTTTCCGTGTTAAAAAAATTCCGTGTTAAAAAGTCTGTGTTAAACTAAACGTGTCAAAAAAATTCCATGTTAAAAAAATCTGTGTTAAAAAAAGTCGGTCCCAGCGGCATATGGTGTTTTAGTCAAAAAAAAAGTCGGCAAATAAATAGTTTCGTCAAAAACGAGTCGTCAAAGAACTTCGTCAATAATTATTTCGTCAAAAATGTGACGAACATGCTTATAAAATTTTTAATAATTTTTTCGTCTAAAATCTTAGTCAAAAATTTGAACCCGCTAATATTACTTAGACTTTATTTGATTTTTTGTTAATTCTTTCGTCAAATTTTTGACTAAATTTTTTGACGAACGTTCCATTTGTAATTTTGTTAATACTTTTGTTAATTTTTTGACGAACCACTTTTTTGACGAAAATAATTCTTTTGACAAAAGTCTTTGACGACTTGTTTTTGACGAAACTATTTATTTGACGATTATTTTTTTTTGACGAAAGCGATATTGCCCTATATTAGCTCCCTTCAAATTGTGAGATACACCACCTAACCAGTTATCTTGACAACTGTTCTGCTCAAAAAGTGTTAAGATAATTTAATTTTGTCAAGATAACTGGGTAGGGCGGTTGGCAAGATAAAATTGCTATAAGTTTCGGTTCAAAGTGTCGTTTCGGTTCAAGATAACTGGTTAGGGGGTGTAACTCACTTCAACATGTGACTTTACTAAAAACAAAAGTCCAAAAAGACATGATTTATGTTAAAAAACAGACTTGACATTAATGAAAAAAAATAACTGACTTCACCTTAACTTATCTATTACAGTCCTTACGCTTTATACGGACGATTTCTTCCAATAAGGACTCTTTTTGTGAACAAATCTCCCCAAAACAGTCGAAAAATAGACACTTTGTGACAATTTCCTCAATACGGACACTATTTTCGAGAATCAAAATCGTCCGTGTTGGAAGTTAGGACTGTATAACATGAATATTTTTATTAACATCTTTAATAACCCCCTTTTTTGAATCGTGTTATGATATTGATCATCTGGATCGGCCTCTATTTTAACTGCTATGGTTTCGGAGGACGTACTAGGTACAGTGCTGTCCCCATTGTCGATCACTTGATTTGGAGCCTCAGCTTCATCATCGGACGAGTCGGTTTCAATATTTTCAACGGACGTTCTAATCACCGGAGTTTTCAGTTCTTCCTGTGCCGAGTTCGATGAAGTCCGCGTCGAACGCTTCGGAACATGCTTCAAAGAACTAATCGCCGTCAAAAACGTCGACGGCCGTGGAAGGGGCCGGGCAGGGCGGGATTGAGAATTGGCCATGATACATAAAACCGACCTTTTGTGCGCTAAATATCCTGTACGATTCTTAAAACTGATCGAACACCGCTCACATTGGAAGGGATCGGACGTTATAGCCAAAGTGGAAGTGGAGAAGCTTTCCTGACAACTCTCAGGGTCTCTGAATAAAATAAAGATTTTAGTACTGTGCATTAGAACAAGATAAATTATCTGGTGAAGTCACGGGGCTCACAAAATGCGAACATTTAGGCATGATACCAATTCTAGTATCTAGTTAACTCTCAGGGGGAAGGAGTTTTTGGGAGCCCGTAGGGGGAAAATGTGTGTAAATAAACACGCACTTAAAAAATTCACAATAATTCGCAATAGTTCAAAAAAACTGGTAAAGCCAAGTTGTAGAGCTCGTCAAACTACCTCGACCTGACTATTCAGAAATTGATTTGAGCCACTAGGGCCCCTAGAGAGCTGTTTGAAATCTCCAACCTACACAAAAAAAACACCGTCAATCGAATTTTCTCGAAAAGTTGAGGGGGGGTCAGCAATACCCGTTTTGCCCTACGGGGCCTCGATATGCCTTAAATCGACGAACAAAACAAGTTGCGTGTCTATATACACGCACTTTCCCTGGGAGTTAAAATAAATTCAAGCACATATTCATATTTCGTGGCTGATCATTTTAATTAAAAATGGTGTTACCTGCGAATGGATTTTGTAATGGTAGGAATATCTTCTATGCTCATCGTAAACGTATTATCAGTGCGTGAATCTACAGATTGCGCCAAAACTTGCTCTTCGACAATGCTAGAATCGCTTGCGATAAACGGTGCCCGACTTTCAACATTTAATTCCGGGTTTTTGTGTTTTTGTCGTTGATGCTCTTGAAATCGTCGTTTGCTGTAAAATGATTTGTTACATTTTGAACACTCAAAGGCCGCTTTAATCCGCTCGAAGGGTTGATTCGAATGATCCGTCCGGCTTACTGGGGTATCCAGTAGGGTAGCCACTGGGGTATTTGAATCGTCGGTCATACTTTGACTTCCAAACTCATCATCAGTAGATTCGTCCGTATCAATCCGAAGGGACACGCTGGACTTATTGCCAGAAGAATCCTCATTGGACAATTTCCGTTTTAGCTGTTTATCATCAAACTCGGCGTGATATTTGTGAAAATGGCGCAGGCAGTTATTCGCCGTCGAAAAAAGCTTTCTACATTGGGGACATCGGTAACCAGTTGCATTATCAAACGCAGACGATGGGCTCTTGCGTTTTCGTTTATGATTAGCAGTTTTCAATTTTGATTTCTCGTCTGCATGACCGTTTGATTGGCCACACGAGGTCCACTTTTTATGTGAGCTCAAGCCTGATTTCGACTTAAAAACGCTTTGACAATTATCGCACTTTAAGGTAACTTCATCGCCCTTTTTACCGTGCGGTTGGTTCGACTGGATCTCTTCGTTGATTTTTGGAATCCTAAATATATTCAATTAGGCACCGGTCTCAATCCGGCGAAAGGGTAATTGGTCGAANGTTTCAATTTTGGGCCCATCTAATTTGAAAAAAAATCTCAGTAAAAACGTTTACAGTTGGTGTGATAACGAGTTGACGCGTAAAAAGTTGACAGTTTGCAACGAAGTGACACTTTTTGGGAGTTTTTTGGGCAAAAATGAGCTAAAGTGACAGAACGAAGTGACAGTTTGGAACGAGTTGACAGTTTTTGACGAAAAATCGAAAACGAAAGTGTCAACTCGTTACCACACCCACTGTAATGTGATAAATATTTCTACGATTGACATTTTCTCCAAAAATGTTAAAAAACACCTTTACTTAGAAAAACCAAGGTACCCACAAAAATCACAAAATAATGTGGCACAGCGAGGTTATGGGGATTTGATTAAATTCCTAATTACCTGTATTTTGACGGAATAAATTTTGAGATGTCGTTTAAATCGAGTGTAACTGTATTGTCTTTCATCGAACCTTCCGCATTTGTCTCTTGAGTCGCGGCACTTGACAAATTGGGCGAAGTCGAGTTTGATGCGGGGCTCCGGGTTGCGCCACGCTCCGTTTGCAATATGATTTTGCCAGATTCCTGCTTATATTTATTATGCAATGTTTTCAATAACTCAATGTTTTCCGAAATTTTCATTTTGAAACAGAGAACTGTTTGCTTGCGGTCTTCAGAATTTTGATCCTCATATGAGGTGGCTAATGAGTTTAGTTTTTCATTTTCTTCCTTATTTGTAGATAAATCACATCGATCACTCAGGGCTAAGTCTACCGGGCCATGCGCCGGACTGGGACACTTATCGGCGAGGGTACATGGGACAGGAATAGGACTGGGACAAACACTTGGTTCTGGTTCCAGCCCTTGGCCATTGAGGACTTCCTTATCTTCAATGACTCCAACATTATTTTCGTTAATTTGGCGGTTAGAATCGGACCCTACTGTTGCATTAATGGTCGAAACGCCGGTTAAATGATAACCTTTTAACTCATCGGCTTCATTCGTTATTCCGTTGCAAATACTAGTGCGCACATGCTTCACTATTTAAGGTTCGATATAGATACTATAGTAAATATAGTAAAGTTTTACGGCATTGCGGTTTTCCAAAAAAAAAAGTTTTTTTCAATAAAACGCTTTCCGAAGAAAATTTTATCGAAAAAATTATTCGAAAAACATTTTCGTTAAAACATTTTCTTAGAAAGTGGTGCTAATTTTCAAAGAATAATTTCAAAAATATATACATTTAAATACACCCCCTGCGCTGTTATCTTATCACCCGTTATGTTGCAGATTTTCCCGTTGGGTCCGTTATCTTGTAGATTTTTTGGACCAATTTTCCAGGAATCCCTATCTTTATGTGCACTGCGCTCTTATCTTGCAAATGTCCCAGTTCGCTTCTTTATCTTGCCGATTTTTTTCATGCGAAAGTTGCAAGATAACAGCGCAGGGGGTGTAAATAAATTTAAAGAACGTGGTGTACACCGCCTGCCTACGGAAGTTAACGCCCCTAAAGTTGACAAAATTCCTGGAAGTTAACACCTATTTTCCCCCATCGTTTTGTTAACTTCCGTAGAAAGGTGGTGTATAGGACTTTTAGTGTACGCTGATTATAGACACTTTCGGTGCGTCAAATGAGAATTTTATTTTTAGAATCGGGAATTATGGACATAAGCGTTTTTACACTCAAGTAAAACACAAGATTAAAAAATGCCGGAATAATTAGCCGATTCCTCTTTAAAATGTACATGGATAAATCGACTCGGTTTGCTGGCTACAACTGTTAACCGCGTATCGTAACACTTTCACGCCATCAACGCAGCTTGTTACGATATGCAGCTCGTAACTGTAATTATTATATATCGAACCTCAATCACTAACATCTTCGACGTGGTGAAAACTTTGAAACATTTCGGACACTGTTTGAGGCACAATACGAATTTCTCATGGCGTGCCCTCGAGAAAGGCGACTTAAATGTCATTTGACACTTTTTGCACGTGAGTGAGGGAGTTAAGCTCGATTCCGGGGATTCTTGTGGGCTCAGCGGGGTATGAACGGCATCATTTATTCGATTACATAATGCATTCAACGTTGCCAAATTTTCTAACTTGACGAGGGGTGAGTCAGACTGTAAAATGTGAAAAATATCTGGTAACAAAAATTTAACTCCGAAGGGGAAAAGTGGTCACTAACGCATAGGGCACCGGTCGTAATTGTCATTATTAGTGATCTTTATCTTACCTTGTTATAATAAGTCTTATGGTACATAATCTTTTTGTAGATTAACTCACAGGGAAAAATTTGTGATAATTATAACAAAAATGTCCTAAAATACTACAGGTTTAGTCTCATGAAAATCGGCTGAGCGTTTCTAGAATAGAGCAATTTTCTTCTTTTTTTCTTGCAATGGGGTGCTCCTATTGGCCAATATCATTTTAAAATATGCCGACACGGTATACTTGAAACTCGCAGCCGATTTTCATGAGACTAAACCAGTACGTCCTATAATTTATACTACAGTCCCGACCTTCTTGGTGTGCACCCTCTTGATAAGCACGACTGCCTTAATGTGCACTTTTCAGCAAAATTTAGCAAGCTGCCAAGACTAAGTGCACGTCGAGACTGTATATAATGTATGGGTATTTTAGAGCGTTTCGTGATTCTTATCATGAATTCCCCCTAACTTAGGGCCCCTAAGCGTTATTTACAAAAAGACTTTTTTTATAACAAGGTACCATAAAGATCATTGGTGATGTTAATTACCACAGATGACCCTTTTAAGTTTATTTGACCGACTTATTGAAGCTTTTTTATGGCGTCTTACTAAACCAAAATTTAAAATTATTGTTTCACGACCTCAAAACCTAATGAAAAAAAAAATCGGAAACAATTACTTGCGCACAACTACTGTGTGACTTTGTTTTAATTTATAATAAATTAACAAATCTCAGTTCTACAATCTTATGTTCAAAATTTTTTTGCCTTATAAAAATCAAGGGTGGTGTAAAATACACCACCTAACACGTTATGTTAACACCATTAAATGTCAAAAACTGTTAACATAATGTAATTTTGTTAACATAACGTGTGTTAACATAACGTGTGTTAACATAACGTGTTAGGTGGTGTAGGTTGGGAAGTTACCACGTTGAAACCTGAAAACATCGAAAAATCAAGAACGTTTAATTTTCGATACAAAAGTATTAAGGATGGTTGGGTCGCAACATTACTATTTTTGGCATCGCTGTTTGTCCAAGCAACGTTTTTCGAGGAAATGTTTGTTTCAGGGAAATTCCCCGACAGTTTATATACACCACCTGCGCCGTTATCTGGCCGGCATTTTCGCCGAAGAAACATTTTGTTACGTAATAATGGCCAGATAACAGCGCCCCCTTAACATATACAGACAGGGATTTCTGAAAAATTATTGGTCAAAATTCCGGCCAGATAAGGGCGCAGGGGATGTATATAAATATACTACTGAATTTGAAATTTTCCCTGAAAACCTTTTTCTTTGAAAGCCGGGGGTGCCACTATTTTGGTATCGAAAATTAAACGTTTGTGATATTTCGTCATTTTCAAGTTTCCCCCAAATCAAGTTCTACCACCAGATATCCAGTAGGTAATCTTTGAAAATATGTTACAATATAAGTACAGAGGGGGTGCTAAATAAGGGCCTGATAAATAAGGGTCGCTTGTGCTAAATAAGGGTCGGTAGTGCTAAATAAGAGTCGCTTTTTCCATAAAAAATATTATTGCTCCAAATAAGGGTCGATGATTTTATTATTATTTACCATGGCCATTTTTAACTAGCTTTTGGTTCGTTTATGGATATTTTAAGTTTAAGTTGTATTCAATACAAATTTAAAATTTAAAAATAATTTATAAGACGCAAAAATCATAATTACGTCAGGTTAGAACACTAAACTCGCCAAATGCTGGGTGTGCTAAATAAGGGCCAGTGTGCCTAATAAGGGTCGTTTTTCAAAAATCATTAACCGACCCTTAATACGCACACCCCCTGTACCAGATCTCAGTTGAGATTTTCACGAATAATCACGAATAATCAAAAAAGTTTTTTAGCCAAGTTTTGGTGTCATTTTTTGTCAATAATTTCCATAATTGTTTGACTCACCCTACCTTGATGTTACTGAGCTGCTTTAACTCACAAAGATCAAACTTTTTAAATCCCATAATCTCCAAACCGGACGAAATCTCATGCCATAATAATTCGAGGCTCTCTTTTGACATGCGTTCCATATTTCCAAAGTCATATCGCTCAATAAGGGAGTCTGCATAATAGGCCGTCCAATCTGCCATAAAAAATAATAAATAAAAAAGTGCGTTCGAAATTGAGTACCGAGTTTATTTTCTCATGTGTCACCTGAAGCGTGAACCTTTCGTTTATTTTTAGTTTATTTTTTTTTATATTTTTTGACCAATCAGATGCATTTTCGCTGAAATCATAATAGACGACAACTTTACTCCCAAGCGGCGACGATTTTTATCAAATTACAGGTGGATCGAAAAAATATGCATCTATTTTGTGTAAGTTTTTTTTTATTGCAAATTTAATTGATTACAGTCCTTACTCCTTTTGGGACAATAATCGTCCCAAAAATTTGCTCCGGCGTTTTTCGATCATTCTAAATTAGAATTTCTAATAGCAAAATGATCCTTTTTGTGACGATGTTCCTTTTTCGGACGCTATTTTCCAGAACCGAAAACGTCCCAAAAAGGAGTAAGGACTGTAACAAAGATCTTCAAATTGGATAAAATAATCACTTTTTTCTGTTCTTCCGGAATATGTTTTAAATCACGGCCGTGCACGGGTTGGTTTGGAGACTTTTGTTCTTTGAATATGATTTACACGGGGTGCGCCGTTAACCGGACACCTAAATTCCCTAAAGGGGCCGTTAGCGGTACAGTCTTTACTCCTTTTTGGGACGATTGTTCCTATTTGGACGCTTTTTCTGCCAAAATGGGGTCATTCTAATAGAAAAATGATCCTTTTTTGTGATGATGCTCCTTTTTCGGACGCTATTTTCGAGAACCGAAAACGTCCCAAAAAAGATTAAGGACTTGGATTAATTAAGCTAATAATTAATCCAAGTTCATTATTTTTATTCTGTTGCATAATTGAAGACTTTGTGGAAACAGTTAATTTATCCAAGTTTTCTTGAATGTAATTACATATGTATGTTTTGAATGTATGTTTTTGGAATGTGGCCAACGCATTATAAAGCGTTATTTTAGTTCCTCGTCGCCCATTGAAACGCGCTCTATAATGAATGCGCTAAAATATTGGATTTCTAAATAAACTTATATATTTTATGTACCTTTATATACATTTTTTTGATCGATTAGAAAATCAATTTAGCTTGGGAAATCCTAATTCATCTTGTCTCAAACTTGGTATTTGAAGGCCTGGTATGGGTATCGACAATTTAATTAAATTCGCACGTGAAAACAGCTACCCAATCAGTTTTAATCAATTTTAGGGAAACAAACAGCTCAGAGTAAAAGGTGTCAATTTTGGTTTCCAGATTAGGCTGCTCAAACACAAATGAGCCTTTTTTTTATTTTCAAAGCAGAGCAGAAGTTTTACAGATTAAAATATCAAAAAATAGAGATTTTTTTGTGCAGTTTTTCTTTATAAAATTTGGTTTGATCTGAATAAAGCCTGAATTTGTTCGCGTAAATTGGACATAGAGGATAATTCTGACCCCTAATTTAGAAGCTGATGATTTTTTAAATTCTAATTTATCCGTTAAAAACACCGTAACCCATTTTTGTTGAAAAAAATCCGAACAAAAATTTAGTGTAATTCCACAAATTTTTTTTCGGGTTTTTTACACCACAATTGGGTTACGTTGTTTTTAATTGATAAATTAGAATTTAAAAAATCAACAGCTTGTAAATTAGGGGTCAGAATTTTTCTCTATGCCCAATTTACGCCAACAAACTCAGGCTTTATTCAGATCAAACCAAATTTTATAAAGAAAAACTCAATAACTCAGTTAATAACCGGTTCCGTTTACCGGTTGTTTGTAGGACTTTTGATTGTTTGGTTACTAACAAAAGAAAATTGTGACATTGCGAGTGAAGGGGTTAAAGGGAAATAAAAATCTAAAGTTTTATCATTATTTTTTACATTTTATTTTTTTAATTATAAAAACAATTCTGATTTCTTTATTTTGTTTTTGGCATGGTTAAAGCGTTTTAGTTTGTGCAGCCTATTTCAGATACTTATTTTATTTATTTTTTGTGACACGGTGCCAACGAGTTAATCATTAAATACTTGGTAGACGTTCAAACTAGACAATTTTCTTTTGGTCAAATGTCTAGATCGTAATATCAGACTGTCACTCTAGCGCAATAATTTATCATTACTTTGCTGTATCAACCCGGTGATTTTCCGGTCATAAAGTCTGAGTTGCATTTTTTCACTTTTTTAAACTTTACCACAAAAAACAAATCGTCGGCGAGATGGATAATTTTCAAGGGAACTTTGGCCAAAGACTTAAGACTTTTTTATTCAATGTGGCGGTTAAAATGGTTGATCTTTTGGTAAGACCACTTACAGAGAAATACAATTATCGGTCTCTTAACTCCTGAGGGTCTCAAGTGTCATAAATTTATAATCCGCAGAGGGACAAACGTGAAAATTTGCACACAACGCTTTTCCAGCAATGTTAAAAAATGGATTTTTACAAAAAAAAAAATTGGTTCCGTTTTACGTTTTTTTTTCTCATTACATTTGATTAACCCGTATAACACGGGCCGTATTTCAGTTACGATTAAGCCCGGTTTAGTAGCTTTTTCGGTCGATTTAGGGCGTTTTGTGCATATTTGCAGATTTGTCTCCTGGGAGTTAAGCAAAAAAAAAAAATTAGAGAATCTGTGTTTTTTGTCAAAAAGGGCAATGTGTCCCTTATGGCCGCCTTTTTGGAGCCCTCATGGTGGCCCAAAAGGGATCCGTGACTGTAGTTCAGTTTTTACATGCCAGGGAGAATATACTAAAATATAAATTACAGATTCCGTCATTCGATATCAATATTTCGGAGCCGTTCGATATCGTGGATCGACAGGTTGATATGGAATTAAACATGAACTTCGAAGTTGAAAAAGATGATATTAAACAAAGCCGAAGAAGAGGATAGTTTCNAGCCCTGGTGGCCCAAATAATCAAATAATCAAATTTCTGAATAATCAGATAGACGTAGTTTGACGAGCTCTACAACTTGGCTTTACCAGTTTTTTTGAATTATTGCGAATTATTTTTAAGTGCGTGTTTATTTTCACACATTTCCCCCCTACGGGTTCCCAAAAACTTCTTCCCCCTGAGAGTTAAAAAATGGAATTTTTACAAAAAAAAAAATCGGTTCCGTTTTCCGTTTTATATTTTTTGTCATTACATGTGACTATACCCGTGTAACGGGCCGTATTTCAGAGAGTACGATTAAGGGCCGCCTTTTTGGAGCCCTCATGGTGGCCCAAAAGGGATCCGTGACTGTAGTTCAGTTTTTACATGCCAGGGAGAATATACTAAAATATAAATTAAAGATCCCGTCATTCGATATCAATATTTCGGAGCCGTTCGATATCGTGGATCGACAGGTTGATATGGAATTAAACATGAACTTCGAAGTTGAAAAAGATGATATTAAACAAAGCCGAAGAAGAGGATAGTTTCAAATTATGTAAAACTCACGGATTGATTTATGATTACAGTCATTACTCTCAATACTTACGCTTTTTATGAAAAAAAAAGTGTCCCCAAAATAGTCGATAATGGACAATTCATCCAATATGGACGCTATTTTTGACAATAAAAAACGTCCGTATTGGAAGTAAGGACTGTATTTTATTATTTTAATGTGTGTCGAAACGACACATATTTGTCCTTTTACGGTATGTGGTAGAATAACGTGCTTCTCGCTTTCTCGAATTTTGTATTCTAATAGGCTTAAAAACTAGAAAAGCGAGAATCGCGTTATTATACCGCATACTGTAAACCAACTTCAATAATTTCAAAGCTCAACGTCTTATCAATAATCCACTAGCACTTAAATTTGCTGTGAACGGCTGCTGACGTTAATATAACTTCAAATTGTTAACATACATTGCGTGTACACCCTTCTATATGGCCCAATATAATATGGGGGTAAGAGCAGTATATACAAACTCATAACCGGAATATACAATGTTTTGTATTTTCAAGAGACATACAACTGTATATTGTTCCTGTACATTATTTAAGAAATCATGATTTTAACCCATGACGACTGCGCTATTATCATTTAGTATTCTAAATCGTTTGTAGATATACAGATTTGATAAACATACTACAGTCCTATCGCCTTTTTCTTTACAGCCTTTTTCTTGACAAAATCCCGTTTCTTGACAGATTTTGGCCCGGTGAGTCATGATGACGCGTGCAAGTGGGCTATTTTTGCCCTTAACTGCAAAAATGTTCTCATATCTTGACAGATTTTAGGTCCTAGGACTCATAGCCTATGAGTCATGCGAAAGTGTCAAGAAAAAGGCGATACGACTGTACATGTATTAGATGACCTTTCTCTGATACAGTCCATTGAAAAATAAAATAAACGATATTAAAATATCAAATCATGCATCTTTTCAAAACATTCATACAGTCCCGGATGTCAGTTGGATACACAGTTCCAGTATCATGTCATTTTATGATCAATACACGGAGTCTGGTTTTGAGGTCAAGCCCTAAAAATTGAGTTGACTTTATAAGTTTCAACCCTCTGAAATTCTTTTGATAAAAAGTCACGATTTTATAGAAAAAAAGTGTAAAAAGACATGACTTGACCTTATAATGGTCACAACTTGAGACCTTATAGCAGACCCCCTGTAGTTCAAATATAACGGGCCTTTGGTTATAATAGGTTGCTAATTTCATTTGGGGTCATTAATTTTCGACAGTTATTTTTAATTGGTTTATTTTAAGATAATGAGTTTAAAACGGAAACTACCAAATGAAATGTCAGATAGTAAAGACGATGTCTCGTGGCAGACATTGAAAATTGACATCGCCACTTATTGTCAAAATGTCGAATTGGAAAAGCGGGATGAGATTCCGGATATGTGGCGAGGGTCATTATTTGTCGAGCGATTTGAAGAAACTCAGGTTTATTTTTTTTTTTTCGAATTTCGACCTTTTTGTACAAATATCAGTCACTTCTCCGGTAATAACATGTCTCTATCTAAATCAAGTGTTCCTTTTTTGTACCACTTTAGGTAAAATCATGTCCCAAGTTGGGACTCCCAACGTTGAGACCTTCAACGAGAAAAAACGTGTGTGATTTTTATATTTCAAGACAATGATTTAAGATTTTCCAATATTTAAGGCTTATTGTGGTTATAAGGTCTATTGGTGAAACAAAACGAATAAACCGAATGTACTGTATTTCCGGACAACCGTTACGATATTGCGTATTTTTCCAGCTAGGCGCATTTTTTGGGCCCTTTCTGGTTTATTTGCCAATTACATCCCAATATGCGTGAAATTGTTATGATATCTTGTACACCACTTTACAGGGGGTCGCCAAAGAAGGGTTGGTTTCGTGTTTTGAAAATCGACCCTTATTTGGCGAACCCAGGATAAGCACATTTTATTGCTGATACTGTATGAAAATATGAGTTTAGCGTTAAATTTTTTTTATTTCATTAATTTTCAAGACTAAATATGAGGTTAAAAACAAATTTAATTAATAATGTCGATACGCGGACAATAAAATAGTAAAAAATATCCGTAGGAATCAATGTTAAACTCATCGACCCTTATTTGGCGCAATAATACTTTTCTCGAAAAAAATCGACCCTTATTTGGTGCGACCAACCCTTATTTGGCGAAAGCGACCATTATTTGGCGACCGGCCTGTACACCGTAAATACGGTTTTTGCCCTTCTAACTTTCAGTGCCTTAGACTAAGACCTTAAAATAACAAATACACCAGTTGTACAGTTATCTTTCGCAAACCATCGCGAAAATGACGAAAGATAACTGAAAATAGGCAGACAAATGAAAGATAAGTGTACATTGTGTAGCCGTATGGTTGAAATTGCGTAGGCGATGAAAGATAACTGCAAATAGGCATTACGTAACGTGCGCATATTGCGCAATACGTGTTTTTTTGTACAAAATGAAAGATAACTGTACAAAAAAAACAAACAGGTATTACGTA
>SCLG01000018.1:678193-693399 GCA_004367875.1 Oikopleura albicans
CCCTTCCATGCAAAACCGTTTGTCAATACCTTTTTCGGTTTTCCCGGAATCATCGTTCCAAAAAAATAATTTTCTGAGTCGGGTTAAAAACACGACCTGAGCATGATTGTAAATAAAAAAAAATGTGATAACGACAAATAATTTATAAAGTATTTTGTTTTGTAAGTCAAACGAAAAAGGGCAAACCCTGGCAAAATTACAGAGATTCTATCAAAATTGTATTTTCCAAACTAAAGCGTTCCATTTTAATTTCCATTAATCGTAGAGATAGATCGTAAATGAAACTTATAATACACCGGGTGCGCAGTTATCGGGCACCCTTTGCTGTAATGGGCGGTTTTTTCCATTTTTTGGAATATATATGACCGAATTTTCCGCTTGTGCTGTTATCGGGCGGTGTTTTTGCATATTTTTACCTTATTCCGCTTCCGCCCTGAGCAGTTATCGGGCGCCCGATTAAGGCTTTTTTGTCGCGAAAGCCGCCCGATAACTGCGCACCCGGTGTATTAACAGTTTATCTAAAATTTCGCAAAACGCCATTTTTAACTCATGCGACACCAAATGTGTCATGCACAAAATATGGCAAACATTACCGGTTTTTTCTTGTATTAGACGTAAATATCGTGATGAAACCGTTTAACCCGTGAAAGAAAAAAAAATAACAGTGTAAAATTATCAAACGGGGTCCTCTGGGTGTACCGTTTTATGGTCAGCGTTTTAATTGTTCCGAAGTCGCCAAATTAAAAGATGAATAACAATCTTTAGTTCAGTTTTTTTGTTTATCTTTTTTTGGATTTTTTTTTTCTTGGAACGATAGGCTTTTTAACAATTCTATTTTTTATATTTGTCCAGATCATCACGTCGGGCATCCGGCCTCAGTTGATTTCTGGCCCCGTCGAGAACATTAGAACTTGCTTTTGCCGCCAGAACGACCGGACGGACAATTGTGGAGGGCACCGCACTAATGGCCGACCCTAATGCACCCGGTAAACCGCGTTGGTCCCAGCCCGATTCAATCGTCTTTCCGACTTCCAGATATTGTTGTTTGATGCCCTAAGATATATAATGTTTGAAAATATAATAGTTTTGCAAATGTGAAGATAAAATTGTGTCGAGGGGGCGGTAGTAAGTTATAAATTAGGGGATAATACAGATTTTATAACATTAAGGTCATTTTTAAGAGACTTTACGATGCAAATTTGTCACAAATACAGTCCTTACTCGGACGATTTTTCGGCCAAAATGGGGCCATTCTAATAGAAAAATCATCCTTTTTGTGACGATACTCCTTTTTCGGACGCTATTTTCGAGAACCGAAAACGTCCGAAAAAGGAGTAGGTACTGTAGATAAAAAAGAATATACTAAGTAATAGTTTCATACATCATGTACGACGCCATATGCATTCGAAATCCCTTCTCGGAAATCAGCTGGTCGGCTTGCCCTTGAAACGCGCGCTTTTTGGGCCGTCGACGACGTTGATACCTTAATTTTATCATTTAATTTTGATTCAAGTTTTTAACGTACTTACCATATCATGGGTGACAGAGGCCGCAAAATCAATCCAATCAAAAAATCGACCGGAAAGCTCGAGGGCTGCCACCGCCGTCGAATTTGAAAAGGCCGATGCACCACGTCGAACGCCACGTAAAATACGCCCGTCACGTTTATACGCCTCCACCGGTGCACTGAATAGCTCCACAAAACCAGACACTTAATAATAATTATTANTGATCCTTTTTGTGACGATGCTTCTTTTTCGGACGCTATTTTCGAGAACCGAAAACGTCCGAACAAAGAGTAGGTACTGTAGATAAAAAAGAATATACTAAGTAATAGTTTCATACATCATGTACGACGCCATATGCATTCGAAATCCCTTCTCGGAAATCAGCTGGTCGGCTTGCCCTTGAAACGCGCGCTTTTTGGGCCGTCGACGACGTTGATACCTTAATTTTATTATTTAATTTTGTTTCAAAATTTTAAAATGTACTCAGTGAGTACTACTCACCATATCATGGGTGACAGAGGCCGCAAAGTCAATCCAATCAAAAAATCGACCGGAAAGCTCGAGGGCTGCCACCGCCGTCGAATTCGAAAAGGCCGACGCACCACGTCGAACGCCACGTAAAATACGCCCGTCACGTTTATACGCCTCCACCGGTGCACTGAATAGCTCCACAAAACCAGACACTTAATAATAATTATTAATTTAGTTTTTCCAATCATCAAGACTTGACAATCATAAATTGAAGATATTTTTAATCTTTATTTTCCAGATACAGTCCTTACTCCTTTTTGGGACGATTGCTCTTATTGGGACGCTTTTTCGGCCAAAATGGGGTCATTTTAATAGAAAATGATCCTTTTTGTGACAATGCTCATTTTTGGGACGTTTTCGGTTCTCGAAAATAGTAAGGACTGTATTTCTGTAAAATGAGTTGTTTATATGATAAGCATACTATGCTTACAGACCTTATAACCAACTCAAATACATTTTGATACCAGAAATTTTACACGAAAAGACATGTATTTTTAAACTTAATACTTACTTAGTTGGCGAAAGGAGTGTAATGGTCCAACGCCTCCCAAAATTTGTGGGATTTGATTTCGTTTTATGTCATTACCCCATTCATTCAAAATATTTGTTAACAGCCGCTCGACACCAAGAATTCTAAATTTAAAAATCAATCAAAGGTCAAAAAATGAATTTTTGCTTAAATTTACCCGGTTTTATTGTAAAATCTTTTGAGGGTAATTTGACTGCAATTGAGCTGCCCAAGACCAACGATTAGTCCCAATATTGTACCATAGTCGGCCGTGTCAATTCGTTTACCCTATAAAAGGCTAAATTACGGATTATATGTAGAATACAGTTGTGGATACGAGAACATGACAATTTCATGAGAACGTGACACTTTTTAGCGTGACACATGAGAACATGACAGTGTCACGTTCTCGTATCCACAACTGTAAGGTATTCCGAAGAAAAGGTCAGTGACGTGAATTTTTAGATAGGACCTTATTTATGAACCATTTCTCAGACGTACAGGAGTGGTTATAAGGTCAAATCTGTTTTTTTCTGACGAAAACCTCGTTTACAGTTTTGCTTGTTATGTATGTTTCCACTTTTTCCACTAAAGTCAAGTATTGTTTATATTAAGTTAAAGTCAGTTTTAGCTTGACCTTATAACCACACCCGCTGTATAACTGATGATTTCTGACCTGATAATCGACTCGTATGCTGAGATCGGGCGAGAACGTGACATCCTTAAAGAAAATTTCTTTCTTTTCGGGCAGGTCATTTCCGCCCTCGTCTTGCATTTGTGAAGTCGGCGAGGGGTCCCGGTAAACCGGCTCGTCTTGAATCGACAATTGTGAAAGTTCGGTAAAAAAGGTAAAAAGATGGACAGCCGTGTCTTGGTCGAGATTGACTTTTACCGGCTGGATTGAAAGCCGAACGCGCGAATCAAGATGAACCAAATCGCTACTTTGATCTTTAANNNTCATGATCACAACTAACTCTTTTAGGCATCGTGGGTTTTAGGAGCAAAGGTTTTTCGGAGAAAGGCCACTGGGCCACGGTTTAAAAAATCGATCACCGAGGAAAAAAAAATTGCAACTCTGGCCTCTCCTGAGGGCGATACCCTCTTTTAAAGGCACTACCTGAAAACGCAGAAAAATGAAATCACAGAAAAAAATTCTGCGTCTTCATGTTTTTGCGTTTTCCGGTTTCTGCTTTTTCAGGTTTCTGCGTTTTCCGTGACTGCTCAACTCTGAAAAAGCAGAAACCGGAAAACGCAAAAACATGAAGACGCAGAATTTTTTCTGTGATTTCATTTTTCTGCGTTTTCAGGTAGTGCCCTTTTAAATGTAGTCGAATGTAAAATGAAAATATTTTTACACTCTTAATAAAACGGGTAAGTGAGAGGAAGTAGAGTTTAAAATAACCCCTAACTAATTATCGTAACAACTTTGTTAGGTGGTTTATGATATTAACGCGTAGGTTGTTATGGGATATACCAGGTGCGCCCTAATGTTCAATTTATTTACGGCTCCCGAAATATTCTGTGAGTTAACCCCAAAGTACGACTGTTGGACGTTCGTGAATTTGTGGTCAAATCGACCAAAAGTGTCCAAGGGTGGTCGGGGTCGTTTTAGAGAGTTTGTCCATTCGATTCAGGGCCAATGATTTGCTTTTAGGGAGAAATTACGAACAGTCAGAAAAGAGTAAATGAAAATCTGGACAAAAGTCCAGATCCGTGCTCAAGGGTTAAGTTCTAAATTTTTATAGATGGATCAATGCCTGGGTGGAGAAGGAGTACTTTGAAAAGAACGGCTGGATTTAAGTTCGGGCCATGCAGATATCGATCACGACTTAACAGCTTGTTAAACAGTGAATTCTCCAGATGATCCAAAATTTCAATTTCTTCAATTGTAGACGCCAAACGGCATGTGACTGTAGCATCTAAATAAATATTAACGTTTTATTTCGAGCCCAATTGGTGTTAATTTATAAGCTAATAAGTTTCATAAATAAAACAACCTT
The DNA here is from genome assembly GCA_004367875.1 of Oikopleura albicans. Taxonomy (NCBI): domain Eukaryota; kingdom Metazoa; phylum Chordata; class Appendicularia; order Copelata; family Oikopleuridae; genus Oikopleura; species Oikopleura albicans. Next base: position 682,741 of record SCLG01000018.1, read on the forward strand.
GACCTTAATGTACTCTAAAAAACTGACTTGACTTTCTTAACATTTTTTTTTAAAGCATGTTGGGAAAAAATGTTGAAAAAGACATGATTTTAGAAAAAAAATGTAAGAAGAAGGGGGGTCTTCATCCAAAAAAATCGGAAAAAGATATGATTTTGTCCCAAAAATAATGCTTCTCGATAAGACTGACTTGACCTTATAACCTTAACCCCCTGTAATAACCCGTTATGTTAACATCATCAAACCTCAAAAAGTGTTAACATAATTGAATTTTGTTAACCCCGCCGCGTATTGAGTCTAAAATCAAACAAGCGTGTTGCAAGACGTTTAAGAAATACGGTACCGGGTTAAGGTAATGTTGAACCAACTAAAACCTTTGAATGTTTCATAACGTAGGCGAAATTTCTTGACGGACAATTCGACCATTTGTTTATGTTCGCGCGCAGATGTCGACCTTGGAATGCGCATTTCGCGTAAAGTTCGATCTAATCGCGTCTGCTCAATTGCAATTGGAAAGTCCGATCCTGCGAACATTTTCCAACTAAAAAATCATCATCATACTTACAGTCCTTACTTCCAATACGGACGTTTTTGATTGTCCAAAATAGCGTCCGTATTGGGATGCATTGTCATAATGTGTCCATTTTCGACTGTTTTTGGGACATTTTTTTTAACAAAAAGCGTCCGTATTGGAAGCATTCGTCCACTTATTGGGTGCGCCCATTTTGAGAACTTTTTTTCTCTTTATTTTGAACCTTTTTAGAACATATGAAAAAATATGCAAAAAACGTTTTCTTTTTTTGAAAATCACCTGAGATTTAATTCTTTCAAAAGTATGCGTTGTTCGGGCTTGGGGAAGTCATTGGGTGGATTGAGTCTATCCTTGCGCTCATGCGGGACGCGAAAATGATTTTCCTTAATGTTGATTGGGTAAAAGTGGCGAATGTCGGGGCGTGATTTGTTGCGTAAAAATCCAATTCCGGGTTCGGCTTCCAAATCAACAAAATCGTCAAAGTCGTCGGCGAGCTCGAGGGAGTCGTCCATTTTGTTGTTTGACGGTTTAGGTTTTCGACCTTGAACCAAAAAATCATCATCGTCCATAGCGTCGAGCAGGTCACTCTGAACCGATGATACGCTATCGTCGCGCATTTTGTGAAATACGGAGTCTTCGGAAGGTTTTTTTTAAATCCAAAAATAATGGTCGTGTGCTTATGAAAACTGGCGTGAATTTACCAATAAGTATTGTAAGCGTAACACCTTAATTGTCTCACGCTGCCGATTTTGATTGGCCGCGTTACCATACCGACGCGAAAAAAAAAAATTCCTTTTTTGTTACGCTTACAATTGGGTCGGACCTAATATAATAAGCTCGCTTAGAAAATTTCAACTTATTCGGACATAACCGGTTCCACACATTACGGTTAGAACATTTTTTTACGGTTTTCGCTCTCGTTTCGTAAATACGATTGGTAAAGAGAAATAATAACGGTAGACGTATTCAGAAGGTTAAGGAGATTCTGATTAGACAAAAAAAAAAGTTTCAGTAATTTTAACCAACCAAAATGCAGAAAAAACGGTAAAATAAGGGCGTTACCGTGGTTAACTATGGGTCATAGAAAGGGCTTTGAAAAACCACCTGAATTAGTGGTCGGGATTGACTCGCTATCGGTTTGGGTTATGTCATTTTGTGACCCTGATGTTCGAGAACGCGCGTCTTGAGTGAGAACAGAGGAATTTGAAGTTGAAGTGTTTTCACTTGATGACTCAATTTCGGGTAAAACCGCTTAATTTTCACTTATAATTATAATTATAAGTTATAGACGTCCCTTAAAAATTGCATATTTTAAAATTGTTCAATTATCTTAACGCTTTTCGATGACTTTTGTTAACATTATTGGTGAGGGGCTTACATCGAGCCAAATAATATTCCGTAGGGGGCGATTTAACATCAAATAATTTTTCAACATACATGTGTAATGTATCACACTGATTATGTTTTCAAATTGTTACGTTATGAGGCAACTGTTACGATAAAGTGCTACTACATGTATGTCTAAAGTGTTCCCGAATTTCAAAGAATTTGAATTGACCACATTACAGCGTTCGCACCCTAACTCAAACTCAGATTGAAAGTCGCCTTCTGAAGCAACATATCGAATTAGCCGCGTGAGGGCGGCACAGGTATCGGCGCAACTTTCCAGTCCAATGTCGCCCCTGATTGAGATATCGGATTTCAACGTTGCCTCTGGATCCACGCGAATCATAATTTCGAGCAACTTCCCCAAAACCAATTTAATGTAACTGAACACCATAATATTTGACTGGAACATTTTTCGTATTTTTAAAAATTGGGCTTAGTTGGGTACCGTTTACTCATGGGTGGTACTCTCGGGCAGCGGCTAGTGGTAACGTTCACTAGCTACAATCGTATTATGCGCCCTTAAACAATTCCGCAGATAATCCTCGGGCGTTTTATTTATACTCGCTTGATTTCATGACTGTGGTACAACTTTTTTTCACCAAAATTTCATAAATCATATAATTATATACTAGCAATATTTTCAAAAACTGCGTCACCTACGTGCTTAAAGTAATAGTCCGTTTTCCGCCTACGGACTACCTGCTTTAAGTAACAGTTCCAATTCTAGTGACAGTTTTTTGTCCCATTTTTGAGTTTATTTTCCAGCAGGTAGTGCGTAGGCGGAAAATGACTGTTAATTTAAGCATGTAGTGCGTAGGCGGAAAAGACTGTTACTTTAAGCACGTAGGTGGTGTGGTTGAACTGTAAAATTTTCAGTTTTAACTTTCACATTGGGCCTAAAACAACGCCTACATGGGGGTTGTGGTTGGCCCAAAAACCGATAAGACATACATGTAATTTTAAAGATTTTTTTCCAAAATTTTATTTGACATTGGTAGAAAAAAAACTGACTTGACCTGATAACGGTCACAACTTGATACCTTATAACCAGAGACCCTGGACGTTGACAGTTATTTGAATAATTACAAACTCATCTTTTCAGCCGAAAACGGTCGCGCTGTTAGCCGACCACTTTTGGGATATTTGTGTGGTTGGTTAACGGTGCACCCTGTGTATAAGAAAATAAACAATACAGTCCTATCGTTTTTTTTCATGACACTTTCGCATGACTCATAAGAGTAGAGCCTAAAATCTGTCAAGAAAAAGGCTGTAAAGAAAAGGCGTTACGAATGGTCGCGAAATGCTATTTTTAACAAGGTTTCGTGACCATTTTCCACCTAAAAATAGTGGTCGAGAAACCTCATCCAAAACACCATTACGCGATCATTTGGTCGCGAAACCATATTTTGAACAACAATTCGCGACCACACATTTGTTCGCGAAACTACTCGTAAACGGGTTTTTCTCGCGACCACGAATGGTCGCGAAAGTACCCCACTCCCGCTTACCTATCTTGATTGATGTCGATCATAACTTGTGAATCATGAGGTGGTCTGTTGGTCATTAAAATACAAATGTCTTCGCCAATCATAGAAAGCAGGGCCTTATCGGAGCCGGGGCGAAGAATAGTTGAAATTAAAAACGATTTGACAGAAAGCAGGGCTGCAGTTGGAAGATATAGGGGTCGATAGTCGATGAAGCATTCCGATAGTTCAACATGCAATGAGGTAATGTAGGCGGGCGGCTCATAGCCAATAGGCATTTCATCGTTAACGTCAAAAAGAAGAGCGAGATGTTCCCAGGGTGCTTGGCCCGGCTGGACAAAACGAAATCGAACTGTTGTATTACTCACGCAAACGGCCACCGTGAAATGCGCTAAAGAGCGAGAAAGCTCCTCATTTTCAATTTTAAGCGCAACGGCAAGCATTGGAGACGTCTAGGTCATAGTGTCAAAAACCAGGGCTGCCTACAGGGGGTCTGGTATAAGCTTTAAAAAACTGACTTTAAAAACTGACTTGAAAAAAATTGGAGTTTCCAAAAATAAAAAAGTGTCAAAAGACATGATTACTATGAAAAAAATGTCTTGACCTTATAGCAAAAAAATGACTTGATCTTATAGCGCTCACAATTTGGGACCTCATAACCAAACAATTAAAAAAAAACACGACTTTTTAACAAAACCGCGCTAGTAGAAGAAGTAAGGTAACTTATAAGGTCTTATATTTTTCATGAAGTTCACCTGAAATAATTCTTAAAAACGACATAATTTTATAAAAAAAATTACCCCAAAAATACATGATTTTATTTAAGAGACCGAAAAAGGCCTTCATAACTAACGACGAACCAAATATGCAACCTCATCAACAACCCATGTAGTTTTAAGGAGGTGCGTAACCCTTTGTTTACAAAAATGATATGCCAAATTTGACACTAATCCTGTGCTGTATTGTAACTTCGAAGTCCAAAGTGATTGGCAGAAGATTTGGCATATACCCATGGCGTAAACTCAGGGCAATTATCGCCACGATGTTTCACCGTGAGCGCTTGGCAAGAAATATACAGATAGTCAGCGATTCCCGACAAAAATTTGGCAGAAAAAATCAGTTCGAATCCATTTAAACTCAAGTTTATCGTCGGACCTAAAACAGGATTCAAAAGATATCTCGGAAATATCGGTATCCACTCCTCATCGTCTCACATGAATTCCCGGCGTTTTTTCCTTCATACATGAGGATACATGAGATATATACGTGAGATATATATCGCCTTTTAGATAAAGGCGATACGACTGTATGTGAAACAAAAAAAAAATCGAAAATCCATCGTGTTGAAAACATGTACTGGAGTGAAAAAAAAAGTGTCACCGAAAAAATTTCGCTTGTAGCATTGAAACAGTACTCGGTCTTATCTATGGTAAGACCCACGTCGAGCTCCGTGACAAACTGACGACCCACACCAGTATCTAGAGCATACGGAAGAGAAAATGCCGGGAATTCGTGTGAATCAGTGTGGAAACAGAATAAGCGAGAAAATTAATATCGATTTTTTCGAACCCTGACCTGAGCCATAAATGCTTTCTCGGCAATGAAGCAAAATCTCCCCGCTTCCAATTTGTAACTCAATTCCAAACGGGGTGGCTTGATTCCCGCCAAAGGAAATGCCCGGGTCCTGCTCCGGACCAGAGTCATCCTGCTCGTCATTCATTTCAAAGAAAATTTTGCGTGGGGGGTCTACGGTCGTTGTGGCCACATTGGTCGACGGCTCCCACATGGCCAAATCCCACGCCAGCCGATTGTAAAGCTTTTCATAAAATTTGTTCGACAAAATTTCGAGCTCGACATGGGGCAGGTTCAATTTAACCATGCAGAGCGCCGAATCCGACAGATTTCGCTTAAATTTTTCAATTTCGACGGCGTTGGCCGGCGTCTCCACCGACTGGCGGTATGACTCATCGCCATAGACGGTTTTTTGATTCGAAAAAACCGTTTGTGGATTGCGATTTGAGAATTCGTCGTAATAGGACTGATACATCGAGCTGACCGCTTTTGGCTTGATTTTGGGTGGGAATATAATTAATATAAAATAGACCAAAAATAGTACAGGGGGTTGGTTATAAGGTCTAAAAAACTGACTTGACCTTTAATACATTAAAAAAACTGACTTGACCTTAAATGCATTAAAAAAAACTGACTTGACCTTATAACAAACCACCTTTTTTTAGATTTTTACTGAATTTTCACCCAAAAAAAGGTGAAAAAGACATGATTTTTCTTGAAAAAAAACTGACTTGACCTTAGTGCCAAAAAAATAACTTGACCTTATAACGGCACAAATGGCTGACCGTATAACCAATCCGCCTGTAATCACTTGTTAGGAAATGTTGAATGATATAATTGACAAATTTCTTGTTATATTCAGTTTGTACTCTATACCAATTGAAACGGTCTCTATAACCTTCAGAATTAGTGATTGTGTAAGGTTGGGCGACGGATTAACGTTTCCTACCCAAGCTTGATTTCAACGGAAACAACGGGAAAGCCAATGCGTCCCGATTCGTCCTTGTCCGAAAAAATTGAAATGCATGGCGGCGATGATAAGTCATATTCCGATTCCAAGAAAAATAATTTAATTTCTTTGATCGATAGCGATACTAAACTCGACTTTGTGAGCGAAATCGTCAGTGAACTCAAATCAACTTTTACAATTTCATCTCGTACACGTCGCTTAACGCACGGATGCAACTTTGGCCATTATTTTATTTACGCCAAATTTAAACGAAACAATTTTCTGAGTGTTTTTCTTCTGAAAACTTATGGACAATATGATATGGTATTGGACAACATTCGGAAAACATGGTTTTTTAAACAAATTTTCAAATTTATTTCTCATATAAACTTGTTTTGGTTGGTTATTAACTCGCAGGGAAGCCCGTGCCTTATATAGGCCTCTTTTCGACGATATAAGGAACTAGGTGAGCGTTGGCCAACGCTTGAATTTTTCCAACGCTCCCAACACGTTGAGAAGAAAAAAATCCCCAACGCTCCCAACGCGTTGTGAAGAAAATTTCCCTAACGCCCAACGTTCCCAACGCGTTGGCTGGGCGTTGGCCAACGCACCCCTACGTCCCACGGTTCCTATTACACTTTTTATGTGAATGGACCCTATGGCCACCACTTAAAAGTATGGTATTTAATCTGCAAGTACTTTTATAACCAGATTTATAACTGATAAATTTTTAACTTTATAATCTGAAGAAAAAAAATCTCGCCCTTTTGCATCCATGCCTGAAACCAAGGCGCACGGTGTAATTCGTCACGTTTATCCGGAATGGGTATTCGAAGTTTAAGGCACATATTCTGTGCAGTTACATTTACATCAAAACAGAATTTGCTTTTATCTGGGCGTGATAGTTCGGCAATAAGCGAGTCGTGCGATTCTGGTTCTTTTTTCGGACTTTTTTTCGATGGTGAAAATGATAATAATTTTGAAATGCGATCCATAATGGAAATGTCGAGTTCAAAATCGGCGGCGCCCAATTCAAGGCGCAAACTGCTTCGATATCGTGATTGGCTCAAGTTCAACTTTAAACAGTAGCCTTGATCTGGCAGTGTTTGCATTAGCGATTTCGCCATATCATGTCGAAATTTTAAAATTGGAATTTGTAGACCTTCTTCTTGGTGCCTGATATACAGTTAGAATTTTTTTATTTTGTAAAAATCTTCTTGAAAGGACATTTTTGTACATTTTATTATTCATTTGTTGGAATTTTTTAAGGAAATTATTTTTTGAAAGTGTTCGAAAAAATACATTTTTATAAAACGTTTTTTTTATAAAATTCGAACCCTGCCCTGATATTCAAAACTGAATCTTTGTACAAGTGTTCCCAAAACCATAGCTGTCCCATTTGGGCCTGTAGTTGAATTGCATCCCGTTGATATCCTGCCGGGCCACTTTGGTGCACGGAGCCGGATAGAGGAAATGCAAAGAGAACGAGTCTATCTAGCTTAGGGTGAACGCAAACTACGACTTTCCGAATACGGAAAACAATATGAAAAGTACAATGTACAATTGCGAAAAGAGAGAAATTTTGCGTGAGTTGAAATTTTTTCCTAATATTCTAGAAAAGGACGTTTTTTCGGTGCGTAGGGGTTAAATGGGAAAATAGTTTACAGTAGTTTTTTATCAGTGAATCAAGCTCTACATCCTACAAGGGGTCGGGCTATAAGGTCAAGCCCCAAAAAATGACTCGACCTTAATGCACTTTGAAAACAATGACTTGACCTTATAACCATCAAATTTTTTTTTTACAAGATGGGGGGGGACTTTTTGTAAATCAAAATTTCCATGCGTTCACCCTAATCTAGTTGGTGCATTTTATGAATCGAATGTGAAATGTCGGTCATTGGCCGATTGATTAACCCGGCGGCATGAAACTGGCGCATACTCTCAAAGTGCTCATCAGCAAAATCCTTCATTGTGTTCCCAACCGGGTCACAATGAAGAAGTGTTATCGAAACCGACGCTACTTTAAACGAATATTGATATCCACCTTGATTTGAATCAACATAAATCGGCGTTGCCTTAAACAAAATCTTTACAGGGGGTCTGGATATAAGGTCAAGCCCAAAAAATGATTTGACCTTAATGCACTCCAAAAATGACTTGACTTTATACCATTTTTAATGTTTTTTCAACCTATGATTTTGGCCAAAATATGGCCAGCGGGGGGAGGTCTCTACCGAAAAAACTGAAAAAGACATGATCGCTATAAAACAATTATTACCCGTGACTTTCTAAATGTATATGTGTGGTTCTAAATTTACACCCAAAAAAGTGCAAAAAGACAAGATTTATCTTGAAAACAAATGACTTGACCTTAGTGCAAAAAAGATGACTTGACCTTAGTGAAAAAAAAGATGACTTGACCTTATAACCAGACCCCTGAAGGTTTTCATATAATTATTTTATGACAATGTTTCTCAAGACATAATTTAACACACATAATTACAGACCAACAAAAATATGAATTTTATAAGTTTCGTTTGAGGAAAAAATGGTTTAGAAATATTTCAAAAAAAAATAAATAGGGACCTTACCTTGAATGGTTCATTATGTGAGGCCCCTGGGCGTCGCACCGAGGAGGTATTTGATGAGGTTGAATTTGTCATGACAGAAGAATGCATCGAAGTTTTTCCTGATTGGCCCGAGCCATAAAGTGAAAAGAAAGCGGGGTCTGAGGGTTCACCGGGCCGAAAGCGAAATTGATCTTCCTCCTCCTCCTCCAACTCGCAGTGCATTCCGGCCTCAAAGATTTGCTCTTCGATTTTGCCAAAGTCGTCGTGATTGATTGGCCGGGTCGATTGACCTGAGGGCCGCGCTTGGTGACCCTGACTTGATAGAGCATTTATCATGTCGGTAATGGAATGGACCTGACGGGGTCACACGATGCGAAAAAAGTAGCTCCAAATTTTAGGATGGATGGTTAATAACCGGTGTTAGAAAAGTTGGCCAACGCTCGGATTTTTCTCAACGCAAGCGTTGGTCAACGCTTGAATTTTTCCCAACGCTCCCAACACGTTGGGAATAAAATTTAACCAAAGCCCAAAGGTCCCAACGTTGGTCGTTGGCCAACACGTCTTGCTTTTACACAGCATACATACAGTATAAAATTGCGTTGGGCGTTGGAAAAAACTTGAGCGTTGGCCAACGCTTGAATTTTTCCCAATGCCAAACGCTCCCAAAACGTTGGGAAGAAAAATTTTCCTCCAACGCCCAACGTTCCCAACGCGTTGGTTGGGTGTTGGAAATTGGCCAACGCACCCCAACGCTTCAAACAGTGGTTAATAACCATTGGTTATAGCCTAAGTTTCAGTCCTTAACTCCTAAACGGTCAATAACACATTTCGCACGGTTCCGACCCTAGTTATAGGATCAGGGTGAAAATGACCTTTTTCGAATTTCTCCTATAGGAGTAACTTTCCAGATACAATTGGGCAACATCATATGACCTTTAACCTGACTTGGGGACAGAAATAACGATAAAGATTGCAAAGAAGCATCCAGCCATAATTTAGGCGAGTTTGTTCCCTCCCGGGGTTGAATTCGAACGCGCACCTCTTGGGTCCCAATAATCTCCCCGATGAGCGCAAACGGATCGGCAAGCGCCTCAAGTGGATCATTTCGGGGTGCACTGTCACAGGACTGATAACTGCCCGGACTTGACGGGGGCGAATCAAAGACTTGATAAACGGATGTAAAAATCATAGAAAACGCGATTAACAGTCTACTGCCGATATAAAACCAATGTTGTAATTATATTGTATTTGTTTTTTCAATTGCCTCGTATGGCATGAAGATTTGAACTTAAGGAGGGGGCATACGAGTTGCTTACGATGGAAAAGATGCTAAAGCGGTTTGAATTCACAATGAATTCTGATCGACTTTTTGATCAAGTCTGTTGACTGTTAACGTTTATCATAGCCCACCCACAGCGCCTGGAACTTGATTATAATTGACATTTGATAATGGAACTAGTCTCACAATTTTTAAGATATTGGATTCGTTTTTGCTGTAAACCAATTGTCCTTGACCCTGCACCGCGACATGCTGGGCTAATTGACCAATTTTTAATATACAATAACTCTGGTAAAACAAAAGATAAAACAATCGGGTTAATTGTAAGGCCTTACAAGACCAATATCAATCATTAGGCGAAATTTGGTGATGTTAAAATATTGTGGTCAGAAATAATTGACGATTGAAAAACACTGCTCGCTCGAGAGTTTAGAGAATACTTTTTCCAAATCTAACATAAAAACTCCCTTTATACATAATGTATGTGTTGATCATTTAATTTCTACAAATGATATTTGCAACCTGAATTCATATCGTGTTTTTTAAACTTAAAAGTATCGATTAAATTCTCACAAAGTAAAATTGGGGGAATTATTAAATGAACTTTATATCACTTGACTATGTTACCAAATCAATCGGTCCTTTTAATAATTAATTTCATTATTGCGTTTTACATCCTTAACTGGTGACGTTGGTCGTTTTTTCAAATCTTGTCTGGAGAGATTTTTGGCATCGTGCCAAATGGATATCCCCGTGAGGGTTACTTTTTTCATATAAATTGAGGCTCGGCCGTCCTCTTCCAGGTTTTCTTCTTTGGAGGTTTCGGCTTCGTCGGCATATTCGATTTTCTTAATGCGCATCTCCAGCCGAGTCAGGTTTTGATCTTT
>SCLG01000018.1:693682-706993 GCA_004367875.1 Oikopleura albicans
GCATATTCGATTTTCTTAATGCGCATCTCCAGCCGAGTCAGGTTTTGATCTTTTCCTGACTCTATGCGCAAAACGGTATCCAATAAGGTCACTTTAACGCGCGCCAAAACACTCTCGATATACGCCGACAACGCATCCAACCCTTCGATGTCTTCGTCGACTTCTTCGACGACCTTTTCGGCGATTTCGATTGAGGTCGTCATGGTGCAAGCTGCCGATGGGGGTGCCCAACTTCGAAATTTGACAAAATTGACAAAAATTATAGGATTTTCCTATGAAAAAAAAATTGACAAAAATTGAACCACTTAATTTTTTAATTGAAAAGTGTTTTTTAATATGCATTCAAATATGGGGAATTCAATGGTTATTTTCAAAACTCGAATTTCTCCAACATTGTCCAAAAATTGAGTAAAAATGAGAAATATCATTTTTGGGTTCAAGCAAACAAACCAACCCTGAGACAAAAAATCCGGTTTAATATAACTTATATTATATAAGGTTTTACAAGTAAAATATTAATCGGGCAAAATTTGGGCTAAAAATTTCGGGGTCAAAATTTTCCCACGACTGAAAAAAACGATGGGGAAAAAGTGCCCACATTACGGGGTCTAGACTCTAGACTCTAGAGTTAGATGATGCAAGTATTTCTTCATTTCAGTCGGGCGAGCAAGACAAAAACCCCCAATTTTCATGACAAACGATGAGTATTCTTATATACGGTATAAAATACACCCCTATAATTTTTAGGGTTGAAATTATTAGTTTAACATTTTTTTGTGATTTGAATTTGTACACCCTTGCTGTCTGGTATAGTGATTCGCACATACCCTGCATTGTCATGACTTCTTCGGCCAGTTGTACGGATAGTTCGAGGCCCCTGAGGGTTAATCGACAGGGGTCGGCGAGGAGCGAGCTCCATGGTATTTCAACTTGAATATTTCGGACAAAACCGTCGAGTACTTCTAATGGGACGCCGACAGTTGCAAGTTGCTCATTCAAACTGGACAAATCGAGATTCAAATTCGAAACACCACCAGTACCTTTATAAAGATCTACCGATAGCTGCTCGAGTCTGAATAGGCGATTTAATACGAGTGAAATACAGGGGTCTGGTTATAAGGTAAGCCCCAAAAAAACTGACTTGACCTTATAACAAGACCCCCTGTATGCCTTCTATAATATTAGGACTTGCAAATATTTACAGGTCTTGATGGTTATAATTTCAAGGTCTGGAAAACTGAATTGACCTTTAATGCACTTAAAAAACTGACTTGACTTTATAACCAACAACTTTTTTGCACCCAACGAAAAGCTAAAAAAGACATGTCACAAAAAATTATGATGAAAAAAAAAAACTGTCTTGACCTTACTGCAACAAAACTGACTTGATCTTATAGGTGTCAAAATGGCTGACCTTAAAACCAAGCCTGTATATTATAAAAAACATTATTTTAAAGCAGAACATATTTACGTTTATGACATATTTTTATCCAGAAAAGTAGTCAAAAATTGCATAAAGTTTATGCCATAAACTATGGCAATTTAATTTTATATGGCAATTTTAAGGCCATGTACGAGTTTTTAAAATGTACTCAAGGTCATACGATTTTTTACCATATAATTTTCAACGAAATCTTATACAAATTTTCTAGAAATTCAGAAATTGTATCAACACAACTTATTTTGTTATTTTATTTTGTTTGCAATTATTTCAAAATTTTATCAATTCATGTTTTTAATTTATTGAGCTAAACTTGGAGCGTAATTTAATAAAATATACCGTATTGTTTATGGCATTCCTTTAATGTACTGTTTGTTATAAAATACGTAAGCGTGTTTTTGCCAAATAGAAAAGTTACCGCGTCACCAAAATACTTGAATGACCCTGGTCGAACCACGCGCGGCGCGTGACGCGGCCCGTGACGCGCCGACTGAGGATCTCAAATTGAGACAGTGACTACTTATAAAGTTCTGCAAAATTTACTAACCGTATCCTTTCCACGAGGAAATCGCCAATATAATGCTGCAAAATATACCGACATGCTCGCTTTTTGATGCTATCCGGCCATGGTAACCAGACCATTCTTTTGGGTCCTTAAGGATCCTTAGGCACCGTTATTTTTGTGTCTATGTTTTTTTTGTTGCGCGATGAAATATATCCCTTTTATGGGGTATTTTTTCACATTATTCTCAGTTTTTTCTCTAAAATCCGTCGCCTCACTTTTCGGTATTTTTTTCGTCAAAAATTAATAATAATAATTTCTCGCATTCCGAATCGCTCATGCTACGCAAAAATATATATTTATAAATATTGTCGACATTGATCATAGGATCCCACTGGTCCAATATGATTGGCTACCTCGTCATAGTAATGTTTTAGAGACACAACATAAGAATAGAGAAAAAAAATTAACAAAAATGCCCTCTGTGAGGCTCGAACTCACGACCTTCAGATTATGAGACTGACGCGCTAACCAACTGCGCCAAGAAGGCTTCCGATAGTAGATTCACTTTTTATAGAATATAATACAGTGATTACTCATTTTTTTGTTTTTCGTTTTTTTTTCTCGTTTTGACGAGGCGGGTTTGCCCTCCGCTTAGTGCACTCGGAGCAGACTTTTCATTGGGCAAAAGTGGTCCCGTCTCGCCTTTCAACTAGCATCGCGGAACCAAAGAAAAATACAAAAATAAAATAAAATAAATCGACTACTTTTTTTTCGCAATTTTATTCAAAAAAAATATTTACTACTTATTTTGGTGATGATGTGGAATTGTGTGGAAGAGAGAGTAACGGACAAAGATGAATTTGGACGAAACCGAAGAAAACTCATATTTCAGGATATTTTCCCGGATGAAATTTCACTTCAAGAAAANATACGCGTACGAGCGGCAATTTTTGCATAATAACTGCTCGTAAGAAAACTGCGCACCCTGTGTAATATATTCACCTGAGCTTGAAATCCTTGTGATTTGCAAGATACGTCTAGACATAACACCAAGTCTTTTTCCAAAGTTTTTTTCTCTCACCAACTTCGTCTCTACAATTTTGTCCCGAAAGTTTACGTTTTTTGGCACATATTTAACCGGACATGTCAAAAATTTTTTTGCAAATCAGGTATAATTGAAAATAAAAAGCGTTATGTTCGACTAAAAGACGAATCCTATTGACGCCACGTGATGTGGCTTCCAGCAAAGAATGGCAAAAAAGGAAGAAAAAAAAACAATGTTCAATATTAAATTTGAAAAAAAAAATTGCGTTGGGAGAAAAATTGCCCCAACGCCCAACGCTCCCAACGCGTTGAGAGTAAAATTGTCCCAACGCCCAACGCTCCCAACGCGTTGGGAGAAAAATTGCCTCAACGCCCAACGCTCCCAACGCGTTGGGCAAAAAATTTCCCCAACGCCCAACGCTCCCAACGCGTTGGTTGGGCGTTGGGCGTTGGCCAACGCATCCCAACTCCCAACGTTTCCAACACTGCTAGGGAGGGATATGTTCAACATATTATGTTGTTAATAATTTTGTAATTTAGTAATAAAAAAACTGGAATCAAAACCACGGTAGTACCAAGCCGGTACGCAATTATATCTGCTGGTTTGGGTGGTTGATTAAAGCCTAAAATCTAATTGTAATCTAAGACCAAACAAGCTCATTTGACGGAGTGGGGTACATAAATGGTCGCGAAAAAAACCCGTTTATGAGTACTTTCGCGACCACACCATTTGGTCGCGAATCGTTGTTCAAAAGATATTTTCGCGACCACATGGTCGCGAAAGTTCGTTTTGGGTGAGGTTTCGCGACCATGTGGTCGCGAAAGTGTGTTTTGGGGGAGGTTTCATCTTTTCTTATCTTCATGTTTCATCTTAAAGAACGATTCGCGACCAAATGTATGATCGCGAAAGTACTCATAAACGGGGTTTTTTCGCGACCACAAATGGTCGCGAAAGTACCCTTCATCCATTTGACCGTATAGTTCTAGAAAATGTTGACCGTTTTTCAATTTTTGGGTTTATGTATATTTGGTTTCAGGATATTTGAGACAGTCAAAAATTTGTTTCTTTTTGTTGCTTACTAAAATTACTATTTTTAATTGAAAATTCACGGTAACTGCTTCTTTTATTTTTAGTACACTCAGGACTAAAGTTTTTTTTATCATTTTACACTTATTTTAGCCAGGCGATCCTGTTGTATTTTGTGACAACACCGGAGAACAACACCATGGGCGATTTTTGAGCAATTTTCTACAAGGAAATTTCCAAGCAAAAGACCTAATTGTGAAACTTTTGAATTCCGAAGATGAAGTGAGAGAATTTTGTAAATCAAACAACATACCCAACTGTAATCCAGTAGAAGACAGCATTTTTAGGTATTTATAATAATCTCTCGAAAACAATACAGTCCTTAATCATTTATCGGACGGTTGATGCTTTTTCGGACGCTTTTTCGACCAAAATGGTCCTTTTTGTGACGATGCTCCTTTTTCGGACGCTATTTTCGAGAACAGAAAACGTCCGACAAATGAGTAAGGACTGTATAATGTATTACCTAAAGCACCATCACAAGTTGTACGTCGGACTATGCAGAATAGGTCGACAGAGGCGTGTGGTTATAACGTCTAACATTTTGACCATTATAAGTCAGAAAACCTTACTGAAGGGTGTACCAGACTTAAAAAATGTTTTTAGCCTTGTCATTGACGCCTTCCAATATTTGTCCGACCGACTGTCTGCTAAAAAACCTGCTATCAAACGGCGAACAGTTGACAGTACATCATCACCGATAAAGAAGACGAAAATTGTCCATGACGATCTGCAGGCCGTTGAACCTGTATCGAAATTATGTTCGTCGCCTACGCGTATGAAAGTCGAATTTGAGCAACAGAGTTCAGCGAGCCCGATGATTTGTCCACCCTTACCCGGGCTCGACGACTTTGATGAGCTCGACGAGAGTAATGAGACAATGGAAGTTATTGACATTAGCGCCGCCGAGCAAACTACCGACATTAAAGTGGAATCTATAGACTGTTATGAGACCGTCGATGTTCCTGAGAACCCGTCGACCAGCCAATCCATATCCGAAATACGTGATCCAAATGCCGAAGGTAGGGCTTCACACTATATAATAGTTATACCTAGGACAGCCACCTGAGATTTTGACCCGATTTTAGAAGTGTTTCAAAATGCTTGATTTTCAGATATATATGGTAACCCAATACGGCGCATCCCGTGGTGAACCTTAGAAGTGGCTACTNCCTTGTCATTGACGCCTTCCAATATTTGTCCGACCGACTGTCTGCTAAAAAACCTGCTATCAAACGGCGAACAGTTGACAGTACATCATCACCGATAAAGAAGACGAAAATTGTCCATGACGATCTGCAGGCCGTTGAACCTGTATCGAAATTATGTTCGTCGCCTACGCGTATGAAAGTCGAATTTGAGCAACAGAGTTCAGCGGGCCCGATGGTTTGCCCACCCTTGCCCGGGCTCGACGACTTTGATGAGCTCGACGAGAGTAATGAGACAATGGAAGTTATTGACATTAGTGCCGCCGAGCAAACTACCGACATTAAAGTGGAATCTATAGACTGTTATGAGACCGTCGATATTCCTGAGAACCCGTCGACCAGTCAATCCATATCCGAAATACGTGATCCAAATGCCGAAGGTAGGGCTTCACACTATATAATAGTTATACCATATCAATATTCCGATCACATAGTCTAGTAATTTCAATTCTTCACGAAAAATTATGAAAGCAAATTATTGGCGGAATATTGATCTGTTACTAGCAGTATTTTATCATGAAAGTAGAACGTTTGATTTGGGAAAAAGGGTCGTGAGTTCGAGGCCAGTCTGCATCATACATTTTTCTTGCCACCGTATTTTTTTCAATTCAATATTATTTCACCCTTTTGGGTTACAGATATATGTTTATTAGCCACGCGCTATTAATAAGAACCTTATTTTTTTAATATTACTTAGCGGCCAGACAAATATTCTATATTATATAATAAAAAAGAGCATTTTTGCAAGGCTACTCAAATGCCAAAGAGAACAATACAATTTACAGTCCCGGCTGCTTTGAGTGTGGCTGCCTTGAGTGCCGGCGGGGATGCCTAAAGCTCCCCCTTTTTGGACTTTCGCCAGGCTCTGTTTCATCCAACGATATTGAAAAAATATTAAGGACCGGTCAGAGGCGTTGTTTGTTTAATTCTATTTTTACGAATATTCATAGTATACAACTGTGTATTCTTTGTTCTGTGCTTGAAAACCTGAACATATTTTTTTTTTTCGAAAATTAGGTTTTTTTAACTCGAATTTTCGTGACAAATAACCATTTACAAAAAAACATGGCGAATGTGATTTCCTAACCAGAGATAAAACACCAGAGATATTTGACGATTGCGCAACGCACCCAAATCTTGGAGTATCTAATGGAAAATCCGTCGGAAACTTTAGCAAATGTTGCACGGATTTTTACCGTACGGTTAAAAAGAAATGTTAATCCAAAACAGGTCGCTCGCGTTAAAAGAACAGACAGTTTGGACAAATCCACTACCCCTTCACGAATAAGAAAAAGGCCAAACTCTGTAAAATACTTTGAAGATGATTTATACAATGATATTAACGCCTTTGGTGGAAACGTGACATATGAGACTGTCAAGTTAATGGCACTACGCCTTCAAACATCTGAAAAGTATATACATCATGAACCGGTGAAAAAAATGATGTTTTGCAAGTCATGGTGGCAACGGTACAAACGTGATTTTTTCTAATTGCAATTACACCCCCTGCGCTGTTATTTTTTCACCGTTTATGTTCAGATTTTCCCGCTCGTTTCATTTTATTGCGGTTTTTGGGCCAATTGTCCAGGAATAACTATTTTTATGTGTTTAAGTACTGCGCTGTTATATTGCAGATTTTCCCCCGTTCGCTCCGTTATATTGAAGATTTTTCTCGTGTGAAAGATTTAACATAACGGCGTAGGAGGTGTAGCATGTTTTTGAGCAAACAAAATAAACTCGATTTATAAAAAAAACGGTTATTTTATGAAACAAATACGGGATTGCTTTGAGTTCCGGTATGCTTTGAGTGCCGTGAATTATGGCGGCCGAGTGTGTATTTTATGCAGTATACTGAATAATAATTTTCTCATCAGAAATTCCTTTTCAAGTGCCTTGAAAAATCATGAAAGTCCGAAATAAGTATTCGTATTTATAGGGGTGATGATCACCCGGTGATCATAAGCATCACCGTTTTTTTTTTCTTTTGGAAACGAATATGACATATATTCAATATGTTATGCAAATTGCTATACGATGATAAAAAAATGAACTCGACGAGACGAATCGATTCGCATTTTTTTACAGTCGCGGCTTTTATATTGTGCACCCTCAAATTATGCACGACTACCAAATTGTGCACGGTTTTCGTAAACGAAAATTGCACAATTTGAAGGTCAGAACTGTATTATGTGAAAATCAATAAACCCTATTTTTTTTTATAAAACTAGCATATTTCAATTAGGTTTTTTTCAACTGGTTAATTAGGATTCACGGTAATTTTTATATTGAAGACAATAACCATACGATTTAAGTTGGTTTAATTCAATCTGGTACGGTGGAAATACGTAGTAATAACGAAGCTACTCGAACCCGTCCATTATTTGTGAATGTCGTCCCGGGAAAAACTATTGGATGGGCTTTCATTTTCAAAATTGGTACTAAATTTTACCCAACGCATGTCTACAGATTCCAGAAAAAATCCGTGCTCCTCCGATGCCGAGCTTTCCGAGATCGACCTTTGAAGTGCAATTTTATCGCTAAAATGCTCATTACAACTTATTTTGACAAAACCCATGTAAATTTTTTCACGAAAGATAATTTCATAGTCGCTGAAAAACAGACAGGTTCGTTATAAATTTTTGTGCTAATCATTTAACTCTCAAATTTTACCGTATCGTCCTATTTTCGAAAATATCTTGTAAAATCCGATCCGAATGAAAAATTACTTAAGCTCGTATCGAGTCAAATTTTAAAGCACATTATTTAAAATAAGATTGGACAAAATGATTTTTAAATCAAGCGTGGAATTGACCATGTCTCGGACAGGGTCAAATTTTGAAAAAAAAAATACAATCGTAATTTTTTCCTGTTTTTTTTTTCCGAAAAAAGGAGATGCCCGTAACTTGGGCCATGAGTCAATACAAAATGGAAACATGGCCCATAATTCTAGCAACGCCTAACGTAAAAGCACATTTTTTTGTACAATTGGAGTTAATTATGCGTATTTTAGAAGATCACAATTGCCAACCTCATGGTGACGACCTTGAGGCCCGTCTAATAAACGATAAGTTCCTTTTCAAAGCCAACAAAGTCAAAGAGAAACCTATTAAATAACTTGTTCAAAGGCACATATTATATGTATCAAAAATATACGAATCGATTTTTCTCCTTGAGCGCAGTTCATGTTTATCATCTTGTAGCAATTTTCATAACATATTCTGCATTACTATGGACCATAGACTATGGTTTTGTTTAAGTTTTGTTTTTTTCGCAATGGTGATGCTTTCGACGCCGACATCGAAAGCATAACATAACAAATAGTGATGCTTTTGCTTACTCTCTTTTTTGTTGCTTTTATTTACTGAACAACAGAAGAGATGGACACGGTTGTATGTTTTACTTAAATTCACTGGTCACTTGCGGTTTATTCTTCCAGCGTAATTTCTACTTTTACGTTTTAGACTTCCTTTGTCAGTCACAGTACTTGCATTCATTTCAACCCCTTCGTACTTCGTCTAGCCCAGTACCCAACAAACTGCAGTTTTATTGACCAAGTAAATAAGCTGGCTGAGCCTTTTTTAATTGTGAAAATTTTGAAATGTATATATTTTAACCCTTGGCCACAAATTGGCTCTTTCCAGGCAGTTTTCGTCTACGTAACGCCATTAAAATTATTCCCACAGTCTTTTTTTCCGTGATTTATTTACCAATTGAATATGTTTACTCTCTTTCCGCCCATTGTATTATTGGGAAATATTTTTACAGTCATTAACCTCAAACCCGACACTAAACGAACTTAGTATAGAAATAAAACTTTCGTAAATTTTTGACTTAAAATGAGTTTTTTTGTAGCACCGCTTCTAATCCGGATAATTAGTTTTCTGGAGAAGAGTAATTCCCCGACAGTTTATATAAATAAACTGTCGGTGGATTACCTTTTCTCCAGAATACATAATATCCGGATTGGGGCGGTGCCCTATTTTTGCGTAGTGTGGCAATTTTGATTATTAAATGGTAGCTTTAGGTTGGGCCACCGAGATGGGCACATTAGAAGATTATGGGACATTAGAAAAACCATATTTGTGTTCTATTACTGGTGGCGAACGAAAAGACAAAAATGACGACGGTATCAGCTTACAGTTTAATCTTAAAATTGGGTTGGATTTTCATAAATGTAGGATTAATATGGTAAACGCCAATTCGGTTAATACGAGTTGCAGCGAAAGAAAATGCAAAGCCAAACACAAGCTACGACTAATTCCAAGCTGGATTACTTGTGAAAAAAACGGAATAGTTCGGAAAGATGGAAAAACTCGAAGTCGTTATAAACTTGATCTAACAAACACTGAACTGCTTAATACTTCAAATTGGGAAGTTCTCGAACATAACACTGTACCCCATGGGAAAATTGGAAATTGTAACAAAAAAATTTTGGATTAAGTCAAAATTAGGGACCTGAAAATGACGTTCCCAACTTCTTCGTATCGTAATAAAAAAATTTGAAATAAAAATGCATTAAATGTTTTTATCGGTATCACCTTTTTGGGTGGAATTTTGAGCGTACGTTTTTCAAGTTACTCAAATAACTTTTAAGGGTCACCATTGAAAAGAAAAATATCTATGAAGAACCCCCCCTCCCCCAAAAAAAAAATTTAATCTTATACAGTAGTCTTTCTTGTAAGGGTCCTGGACTTAAGGACCTAACTTATATCACTTGTCTTGTTCTCTTCGTCTTTGGGTGGTCTTGTCGGAAGCACAGTATCTGGAACAAAAGTTAAATTTAACTAAGTGCTAAAAAACAGTTTTTAGCCCTAATTAAGTCGAATAAACATAAGCATAAAGGCTTGGCGTAGGCCTATCTGTGGGATACGTATAACCGGCTTAATTAGGACTAGAAACTGGTTTGTAGCACTTAGTTAAATTGAACACTTTCCAATTTTTAAGCTACTTTCCACTAAAGAAAGAACTACCTAAGGGCACGCCAAGTAAGGGTACATGGCCCATGTAACATGGGGTAGGCCAATTCCGGAACAGTTATCGGAAAAAAGTCCAATTCCGGAACGCTTTTTATTTCAAAAAAGATTTGAAGTCCCATTTCGGAACGAAAAAGTCTAATTCCGGATCGGTTTGATACGATTTTTTGGGCCAAAAGTCCAATTCCGAAACAAAAGGGGACTTTGGCTCAAAATTGTAAAGCGGTCCGGAATTGGCCCACCTTCTGTATATCATTATGTTTGCCGTTGTAATATATTATTAATAAAAATAACATACAGTCCTTACTTCCAATATGGACGTTTTTGATTCTCGAAAACAGCGTCCGTATTGGGGTTAATTGTCATAAATAGTGTTTTTCGACTGTTTTTTTTTTCACCAAAAGCGTCTGTATTGGAAGAAATCGTATTGAGTGCGTCCGTATTAGAGAGTAGGTACACGAAACTTACCCTTACTTGGCGCTCCCTGTTTATAATACAGTGCCTTTTTTTAACTTCATTGATGAAAAATGTTTGTTTTCATGAAAAAATACTGTAGTATAGGGTCGCATTGAGTATTAAATGGTAGCTTTAGGTTGGGCTAGCGAGATGGGCACACTAGAAGATTATGGGACATTAGAAAAACCATATTTGTATTCTATTACTGGTGGCGAAAGAAAATGTTACAAAAATCAAGATTGTTTCAGCTTACACTTTAACCTTAAAATCGGGTCAGATTTTCATAAATGTCCGATAAAAATGGTAAACGCTAATTCGGTTACTATCAGTTGCCGCGAAGGAAAGTGCAAAGCCGTACACAAACTACGACTGAAACCAAAGTGGATTAATTGTGAAAAAAGCATGAAAGATGGAAAATTTGTCTATCGTTATAAACTTGATCTAACAAACATTGAACTGCGTAATACTTCTAATTGGGAAGTTATTGAACATAACACTGTACCCCACACCAAACTCGGAAATTGTACAAAAACATTTTTGGATCCAGCCAAATTCAGGGAGGTCGAACCTTTTCAACTAAAACATAGCCACAAAGTTGCCAATTTCTATATAAACTCGTAAAAAAATTATACCCTAAAAATGCTCTACCAGCTTATTTACTTTTCGATGAAAAAACGGCTCATGAAATAAAAATCATAGATTGTTTTAATCCTGCAGTCTTTCTTGTACGGGTGCCCAGGTCTGGCAGTCAGACTGTAAAACCCAAATTACAGAATTTATTTTGTTCTCTTTGTCGTTGGGTAGTCTTGTCTCTCAAATGGCTAAGGTAGTTTTTTTAGGTTCCACAAAAAAAGCGTAATCGATTTTTCGGGGGTTAAAAGTATCGGAATGAAAAAATTTAAAAAAGCAAACAGTAGCTTCATTCGATTGTTCATCGTCAGACCGAGCCGGATTTTCAATCTTTAACTCTTACAGCACGTCAAAATATTAACCGCGAATCCCCTCAACTTTCGAAATGTATTTTTCAGTATCACACGATGAGACGCGCGAGCGAAAACCTATATCTTCGTAATGTATTCTCGCTTGTCGCTTCGCGATGCAAAATACTGAAAAACACATTACGAAAATTAAGGGGGGTTTGCGGCAAATGTTCTCACGTGCTCTAAGAGTTAAAGATTAAAAATCAGCCTCAGTCTGCCGATGAACAATCGCATGAAGCAACTTTTTGTTTTTTTTAATTTTTTTCATTTCGATGATTTTAACCCCCGAAAAATCCATTTCGTTTTTTCTTTGTGTAACCTAAAAAAAACTACCTAATGTCTATCTGTGTCCGCACACTTTTCGCTCGACAGTTTAACTCTAATAGAGAAAGAGTGCCGTCACAGAGCGAAAAAAAACAGAAATTTATAGTCGAGATTATAAAGTAAAACAGAAAATGGCATATCAAAAAGACAGAAAAATACCAAAAACATTCGAATAAAGTTCGGAAAGAATCTTTTTTATTATGGTAAACATGCTACCATTTTTTTAATTGTAAATATTTTTTAATGAAACAAATAATTTTTAGGTTTGCAAATAAAGCCGCAAAATTGTGGTTCGCTAACAGAACCGTTTTTGTACGCAATTTCACCAGGCCGACGAAATAATGGTACGCTACTATTCCACATAAAAATTGGAACGGTTTTTCACAAATTGTATCTTCGTCGAATAAATCGTACTTCATGCAATTTACAATGCAGTATAATAGGGTGTAAGGCTCGTCATAAAGTCAAACTCCTCAACTCGGAATTGTTAATATGCGAAGAAAAGGCCATTCCGATGACCAATGGCAGTTATCGGAATAAATACGATATAGACCGCAACGACAAACAAGTTCGAAATCTCGAAAATTGGGCCATTGTTCCCAATGAAACTGTACCCCATAGTTGTTCAGATTTTTCATAAAAAAACTTTGATTTAAACTTATTTTCTTCATTTTTTCTCATGGATATGCCGCTCTTTTCTCGACTAGAAAATGCTGTTTTTGTTTGCTTTGTGTCCGCAATTTTATACTGACGAATTCATGTTTATTTTTCATCAATGAAGTTAACCAAGGTACTTTGAGTAATATTGAAAGAAACTTAACACCTAAGGGTCCTAAGTGACATATAATCCGCAGGGGGAAAGCGTGCAAATTTGCACAAAAGCCCTTTCTTAAAGCTCATTTTAAGCTTTTTAACCTTTAAAGTGTTTAATGTCCCCGAGACGGGACGTTTTTTTTTGTATTTACCCGTTTCGGTGACCAGGACTGTAATTTTATTGCCTTAGTAATTAAGCTGGTTGACCCATTTTTAAAATTAAAATTTTCAAAATACATTTTATTATTATCAAAATTATAAATTTTAAAGGAGATTTTTAACCACTATTAGATCATGGCTGCCGCACATTTAGGGTCCTAAGGAGCACAAACTGATTTGGACGAATACAAGAAATAGCAAACCCTGAAAATGTCGAAAGATAACGTTTCAAGTTCGATAAAAAAAACAAATCAGCCTGTGAATATTGGGGCTTTAAAAGCGCAGCACATAAATAACTTTCGTACAAATTTTGGGTGAAAG
>SCLG01000018.1:707236-720180 GCA_004367875.1 Oikopleura albicans
AAAATATATTTTATTATTATCAAAATTATAAATTTTAAAGGAGATTTTTAACCACTATTAGATCATGGCTGCCGCACATTTAGGGTCCTAAGGAGCACAAACTGATTTGGACGAATACAAGAAATAGCAAACCCTGAAAATGTCGAAAGATAACGTTTCAAGTTCGATAAAAAAAACAAATCAGCCTGTGAATATTGGGGCTTTAAAAGCGCAGCACATAAATAACTTTCGTACAAATTTTGGGTGAAAGGTGTTTTGGCGACCATTTTTGCTCGCCAAAAACTATTCTGGGTGGTTTGGCGACCACATAAAATGGTGTTCTAGACAGCACTTGGCGACTAATTTTATGATCGCAAAAACTCCCCAAAATACCCCTTTGACCTTAGATACTTTTTGACCTTTTTTTTGATTTTGACCTCAAAGTTTTTTGTTTAAAAATGAGTATTAAATAGTAGCTTCAGGTTGGCCCACCGCGATTGGCGGTGTTAACGCGATACTAGACGATTGTGGGACATTAGAAACACCATATTTGTATTCTGTTACTGGTGGTGGCTTACGAAAAGACAACACAAATGACAATATGTTACACTTCTTACTTAAAATTGGGTCTAACTTTCATAAATGTAGCCTTAAAAATGTAAATGCAAATTCGGTTAATGTCATTTGTAGGGACAGGGCCTGTAGAGCTAAACATAAATTACGCTTAATACCAAATTTGATTATGTGTGAAAAATCCGCAATAGTACGGAATGATGGTAGAACTCGAAATCGTTATAAACTTGACGTAACTAACCTTGAATTGAGAGATATTTCAAATTGGGAAGTTGTTGCACATAGCACTTTACCCCACAGGAATATGGGAAATTGTAAAACAAATTTTTTGGGTCAGGGCAAGCTCAAGGAGATCGAATTTGACCCTGATTACGTATTCGAACCGTAAAAAGTTCTATTAACTACATGTATACATTTGTGCATATGACAAAAATAAATATCACGTTTATTGAAAGATCCAGTACTGTTTGAGGGAAGTACTTTATCAGTCAAGGATGACACGCGAATCCCGCCACTAGAGACGCCAAATAGGATCCAAGTAACAACGCTTGACTCCTATTTGGCGTCTCTCGTGGCCGGATTCGTTCATCATCGTTAAAAATAAAGTTTTTACCACATACAGTATATTCGCGTTTTTCTTGTTGAATTTTTGGCTTTATAATAGGGGCGTCTACTAGCTTATTTATTTTTCAGCGAAACAACTGCTCATGAAATTAAGCATGTTTTAGTGTTTTAACCCGTTAGTGATCACAGATCTCAAATGATATCACTTGTTTTGTTCTCTTCGTGTTTGGGTAGTCTTATCTGAAAAAGATTAGAGATATACTCACTTTGTACTACGAAGGTTCATTGTAGTCACTACTCACTATTTAGTACACAACCTAACACGTTATGTTGACACACGTTATGTTAACAAAATTACATTATGTTAACACTTTTTGGGATTTGATTAAGGTCGATTTCCAATTGTTTAACCAAACGCCCTACCACATTATGTTAACAAAATTACTTTATGTTAACAGTTTTTGACGTTTAATGGTGTNCCAAACACAAGCTGCGTTTAATACCGAATTTAATTATTTGTGAAAAACACGGAATATTGCGGAAAGACGGTAG
This sequence comes from Oikopleura albicans, assembly GCA_004367875.1. Taxonomy (NCBI): domain Eukaryota; kingdom Metazoa; phylum Chordata; class Appendicularia; order Copelata; family Oikopleuridae; genus Oikopleura; species Oikopleura albicans. Next base: position 708,905 of record SCLG01000018.1, read on the forward strand.
AACTCGAAACCGTTATAGACTTGATCTAACAAACGTTGAATTACGAAGTATTTCAAATTGGGAAGTTATTGAACATGGCACTGTACCGCACGGAAAAATAGGAAATTGTATAAAAGATTTTTGGGGTCAAAGCAAATTTAAGCACGTCGAAAATGACGTCCAATCCTTATTCGAACAGTAAAAAAATAGTTTTAGTTGTATATTTATGCGTATAAACACAAGAATAAATACACCACCTGAGGGGTTATCTTACCATTTCTTATCTAGCCAAGATTGGGTTATCTTACCACTTTTTTGACCACAGCGTATCGTGATTTCCAATTATTAAATTAAACGCCCTATTAGGCAACGATGATACGCGAATCCGGTCACGAGAGACGCCAAATAGGAGATAGACTGAATAGCCAATCAGCGGCATCTGAATGGTTTGCGCGCTGCTGATTGGCTACTCAGCCTGTCGATTTTTTTTATTTAGTGTCTCTTGTGGCCAAATTTGCGTATCATCGTTGGCTTTTAAAGTTTTGGTTAACCGTATTTCTATACTACAAGGCTTAGATCACATCACTTGTTTTGTTCTCTTCGTCTTTGGGTAGTCTTATCTCAAAAAACATAAGATTTGAACAAAGGTTAATTTGTCACTAAAATTCACTGCTCACTTTCGGTGTACACTTTCTGTGTAACTTTTGATTACATTTAGTTTCGTATACGCATTACACATTATTCGTAACACGGTATCTCGGAAACTTTTGATACAGTCCTTGATTCCGTTCTCGAAAAAAGTGACCGTTTTGGGATAATCACTTTTTTGAGGAATAAAACGACCGTTATGGGGTAAACGGCCGTTATGGAAGCACCCATTATGGAATCACGGAAAGTAATAGATCTTTTTATCGAAAGTAAAACGTTTGTTTTTTTGACCACCAAGAATTTTTTCGTATGGACCATACGGTATGGTGTATAATTTGAGTATTAAATGGTAGCTTTAGGTTTGGCCATCGAGATGGGCACACTAGAAGATTGTGGGACATTAGAAAAACCATACTTGTATGCTATTACTGGTCAACGAAAAGACAACAGAAATGATAATTGTTTACAGTTCTTACTTCAAATTGGGTCGAATTTTCATAAATGTAGCATTAATAAAGTAAATTCTAATTCGGTCAATGCCATTTGCAGCGAACGGAAATGTAAAGCCAAGCACAAGCTACGCTTAATACCGAATTTTATTCTTTGTGAAAAACACGGATGTTTGCTGAAAGACGGTAGAACGCGCGCCCGGTATAGACTTGATCTATCAAACCTTGAACTTCGAAATATTTCAAATTGGGAAGTTATTGAACATAGCACTGTACCTCATGGGAAAATGGGAAATTGTGTAAAGCAAATTTGTGGCCAAAACAAAATTAAGGACGGGTCAATAGAGTTGTTCACTAACGGATTACATACGGATTTTAAAAGATGAAAAAAGACACGATTTCTCAAATAAAAATAGAATATGAAAAGAGAAATATCGATTTTCTTCAAGTTCACCGTGACGTAGGGATTCTACGGCAACGGTTATGGCGCCAAAAAATTTTATTTTGTGGTACTTCCGACATTTCTACATAACATATAAAAACATTAACGCATTTGATATTGTGCATCATCTTAGCGTTAGTCCGATGAGTCAAGTTTGTAAGCAACACTATGAACAACTTGAAAATGATCTTAATTACTTATTCAAACAGTAAAAAGTACTACTAATTGTACATCCGAATGTATAACAATAAATATCTGATTTATTCAAAAAGCTCTTTGTTTCACTTTCAATATCATCAGAAATTTATTACAGTCCTTACTTCCAATACGGACTTTTTGATTCTCGAAAATGGCGTCCGTATTGCGGAAATTGTCATAAAGTGGCCATTTTCTCTAGACCAGTGTTGGAAGTGTTGGTCAACGCACTAATTTTTCCCAACGCGTTACGTTGGGCGTTCGCCAAGCCACCCCAGTGGTCAACGCTTCCAACACTGCTCCAGAAGTAAATATAAAAAAATGTATTTGTCTGTCCAAAGTTTGGAACCGTTAACAATATTAGGTAGATTTGTGATTTTTGGCCGTTTTCAGGTTTCGCCATTTTCTGTAATGTTCTAAATCAGGCCGTGACCTGTTAGATTTATGCCCCTGTAATTTTTTAACCTCTAAGATTTTTTTGGTATGGTGTAAAATTTGAGTATTAAATGGTAGCTTTAGGTTTGGTCACGGAGATTGGCGCTGCTAAAGTGACACTAGAAGACTGTGGGAAATTAGAAAAGCCATATTTGCATTATATTACTGGTGCTGGGCCACGAGAAGACAACAGATATGACAATTGTTTACACTTTTTACTTAGAATCGGGTCAGATTTTCATTTATGTAGCATTGATAACGTAAATGCCAAGTCGGTTAATGTCCGTTGCAGGGACTGGCACTGTAAGGCCAGACACAAGCTACGCCTAAAACCGAATTGGATTTTTTCAGAAAAAAAATTGCAGAAAGATGGAAAAACTCGAAACCGTTATAGCCTTGATATAACAAACATTGAACTGAATAATATTTCAAATTGGGAAGTTCTTGAACATAAGACTCTACCTCATAGGATAGCCGGAAGTTGTAAACAAGTTTTGACAAAAAAATTCTTTACTTAATTGTAGATTTATGTTTTTGAAAAAAATATTACAGTTCTTATTCCTTTTTGGGACGATTCTTGGCCTAAATGGGGCCTTTCTAATAGTAAAGTGATCCTTTTGTCACGATGCTCCTTTTTCGGACGCTTCGAGAACCGAAATCGTCCCAAAAAGGAGAAAGGACTGATCTCATTTTAAAGGTTTTGTTAGTTATCGGAAACTCACCGTAGAAAGCTCTGTGAAAATAAGTCTCGTATTTTGAAAAAAAATTACTCAATTAAAGACGTCGAATCTCGTGAAAAAAATTGTCCCTTCTCTTTTTTAATACTGTCTGTTTTGTGGATAACGTATAGAAATTTAATTGGTTACCATTATGATAGTACCATCATGGTACTACCATGGTCCTAAGAAAACGAAGTTACGAAACGCACGAGATACGTTTTTTCATCAAACAGACAGTATTGAAATTTCGGCATTCTGTACATACTGTATTGTTCCGAGTTTTTTATTAAGTTTTTTTAGCAGTCCCAACCCATGATGGGTTCTACCAGTTTATTTACTTTTTTGATAATAGTAACTGCTCATGAAATAAAACGTTATTGTCTAACCGTTAAGTTTGTCTTGTTGGGTTCTAGACTGTACGGCCTAAGTCACATCACTTGTGTTGTTCTCTTCGTCCTTGGGTAGTCTTGTCTCAAAAATCTCTCCGGAAAAGCGGCAGTATTATTATGCAGGCTGTACTGTATAATTGAAAGGTGGCATGATCATAGAAGCGAGCTGCGAGCTCTCTGAATGAAACCATACAGGTGGAGTGTTAGAAATTTATTCAAGCCGAACTTTTTTTCTTTGTTTTTTGAGTCAGTCTAAAACATCTGAAAATGGCGTCTCTAGTGGCGTAATTATACCATTTAAAATAACTGGGCCGGTTGATTGGCCTTCAATTTTTATTACTGGGTTCACTAATGTTTGTAAAACGCCAGGACGAGTGGAGCAAGCTGTAGATGGGGAACAAACGGCTCGTGAACAACGGCGACAATTGTTCGAACGAAAATGCGAAGAAAATTCACGAAAACTAAAGGAAATGAACAAACGGAAACAGGAACTTCGTAGTCGACCTCAATTTGACCCGCAATTGACGGAAGAACAAAAACTGCACATTGCTCGGGCTGCTGAGCGCTACAGAGAAAAAGGCAAAAAACAGTTTATTTCAGGAATGGTTATTTCTGGCCAACTTTAGTATAGTCCTTACTCTTTTTTGGGACGATTTCTCTTTTTCGGACGCTTTTTTGGCCAAAATGGGGCCATTCTAATAGAAAAATGATCGTTTTTTATGACGATGCTCCTTTTTTCGGACGCTTCGAGAACTGAAAACGTCCCAAAAAGAAGTAAGGACTGTACTTTTGTGAGGAAAAGTTTACTTAGCCAATAGATAATGATTTTATTTGACAGTTTAGTTTAGAACATATTTAACCTTTGAAGTGGCAATTAAGCAGTACTACGAAAGTCACTTCCCGGAAGAGTTTGAAAAACATAATTTTATGAATGACTGGTACCGGTGCAAACTAAATTGCGAGACCATAAGATATTGGATAACAAAAATCGATCCTTCAAAAGCGGCAAAATCCCGAAAATCAAAATCGTCTAATACCTGGAAACCGATAAACACTACGAGGTTTCAGCATGATAGTATCTAAAAAATATATTTCAGTTTGGCTGGTTTTCTTAACCAAAGCTTAGTAGAGTAATCCCTGTAAATTTCTTTTGATATGATAAATTGTTTTATTCTGTCGAAATATAATTAGTGGTTTTTAATAAAAATAAATGATTAATGTAAAGTTTTCGGTGTACAGGCGGTCGTCGTATAAGGGTCTGGAATAAAGGTGAAGGGTACCCAAATGGTCGCGAAAAAACCCGTTTATGTCTACTTTCGCGATCACACCATTTGGTCGCGAATCGTTGTTCAAAATATGGTTTTTAAACAAGGTTTCGCGACCATTTTTTTCTACTTAAAAACAGTGGTCGCGAAACCTTGTTTAAAGCACCATTTCTTAAAAAACATATTTTGAACAACGATTCGCGACCAAATGGTGTGATCGCGAAAGTAGACATAAACGGGTTTTTTCGCGACCATTTGTGTACCCACTCCGGAATAAGTTTAAGAGCCGTATTTGACGACCTTCTGTAAACTGAATTTGACCTTCTTTTTTGGCTTGATTTTAATTAATCACATTCATGATAATAGCAGTTAGCCATTTTGAAAGATTCATTTTGTTTTCTGACAGGAAGATCGGACAGAAAGGCCTCACACTCCACCTGCCGGATTTTTTTCCAAGAGCTCGTAGCCCGTTGGAATGATGAGGCTATCGTTGAATTAAACAGTATTATGTGTTTTTAGCGTACGAAAAATGTTATTGAAAAAAGTTGCACATTATTAGCATAGCCACGTAAAATGCGCGCTATCAGCGCACAGTATGTTTTGAAGTGACAAAACCGCTTTATTAAAAAGAAGCTTTTGATGCACGCTACCTTGAATATATATGAGAATATATATCAGAGAAAATTAAACCTTATTGACCAAATCAATATTAAGGAACGAGTGAAAAACCCTACCTGTATGCCATAACCGGGGGTCATCGAAATGGTACTGTCTGGCAATCACTGACGTTCCATATGAGAATTGGAGAAGATGTTCATCAAATGAATGTCAACAAGGTCAATGCTGTTACCGTAAACCTAAAATGCGCCGATAGAACTAATTGCAAGGCGCGCCATAAAGTGACGCCCCGTCCAGATTTCATAATTTGCCACGAAAAAGGTGCAAAGGGTCGAATAGACAAAGATTCGATACAACGCACGAGAAATCGATATTCCTTAGATTGGAAAAATCTGGAGCTCCGGGATATCAATAATTGGACTGTTGACTATCATAAAACTGTGCCCCATTTTCCTACATGCAAAACTGCATTATTTGACGGAATCCAAGATAGGACATTTTCTGGCCAATCGGCTCTCTCTGTTAATCCCTTATTTTCCAGTTCTCTTTTTCACTAATTTTCCACAAACTTTTTTTCAAAAATTTGGTTTTTATAGTCTTTTTTTAGGTGGAAAGTTTTTTTAGGTGAACAAAAAAAAACTTGCGTGAAGTTTTTTTTAAGCGAACAAAAAATCTTTCGAGATTTTTTTTACAATGTGCCACAAATTTTTTTGAATAAATATTGTATGACTAAATCGTGTTTTCAGCACTCTTTGCGTAATATTCAATTTATGACATAAGACTGGATTAGTATTAAAAAGGTCTTTACTATTCAGCGTTTTACATGAATTTCCGCCGTTTTCTTTTTCGTATTTTCTAGATAGCCAAACTCAAGTTTTTTCCGCACATCAAAAAACTCGAATATGGCCATCTAGAAAATGCGGGAGAAAGGACGACGGAAATACATGTTAAACGCCGAGTATCAACTTTTTGTGACGGTAAATTAGGGTTGATTTCAAAACAACTTCATTTGGACCGTTGTTTGACGACCTTCTGTAAACTGAATTTGGCCTCTTTTATAATTTTTGAGCTAAATTTCAATCAATCATATTTCTGAAGATAGCAGCTATTTTGAAAAATCAAATTTTGTTTTCTATCGAGCAAATTACTCGACCCTAGATAAAGGCCTGACACTCCACCTGCCGGATTTTTTTTATAAGAGCCCGCAGCTCGCTGGTCTGATGACGTCATCGTAAAATTACACAGTCTCGTAGGCATCTAGCGTGCGGAAAATGTGATTTAAAAAAATGTACGTTATCAGCATAGTCGCGTAAAATTCGCGCTAGCAGCGCACGGTATGTTTTGAAGTGAAAAAACGTTGTACGAAAAAGAAACTTTTGATGCACGCTAAGGTAGCCTCGTTACCTCGAATAACTACCTCAATGCATCAGAGAACATTAAACCTTATTGACCAAATCAATATTAAGGAACGAATGAGAAACCATGCCTGTTTGCCATAACCGGGGGTCATAACCGGTACGCCATTACCGGGGGTCGAAATGGCAATGTCTGGCAATCATTGACGTTTCATATGAGAATTGGAGAAGAAGTTCATAAAATGAACATTAACAAGGTCAATGCAGTCACCGTAAACCTAAAATGCGGCGATAGAACTAATTGCAGGGCGCGCCATAAAGTGACGCCTCGTCCAGATTTTATCATTTGCGACGAAAAGGGACGAAAAGACAAAGATGGACGAACAAGAAATCGATATTCGTTGGACATGAAAAATCTGGAGCTCCGGGATATCAATAATTGGACTGTTGACTATCATAAAACTGTTCCCCATTATCCGACATGCAAAACTGAATTATTTGACGGAATCCAAGATAGAACATTTCCAAGCCAATCGGCTTTCTCTGTTAATCCCTTATTTTCCAGTTCTCCTTTTCAATAATTCTCCAAAAAAAACTTGAGAAAACGTCTATTTTTGAAGTAAATTTTTGTCACGATTTTTTTCCCCAAAAATTGTTTTTAAGAGTCTTGCGCGGTTTTCAAATTCATAATTTGCCAAACAAGTTTTTTCGATAATATAAACATTGTATGACTAAATCGTGTTTGAATTATCGTGTTTTCAAGTTCAGCACTCTTTGTTTATACCACCTAACCAGTTATATTTTCTCTCAAAAAGTGTTAAGATAACCCAATTTTGTTCAGCTAATTGGGTAGAGCGTAAGCGGAAATGGCTAAAAACTTTTTGTTTTCTGTTAAGATTGAAGTTAGCCTTATTTCTGGGGAATGTTCCATGCGTTGTTTATGGAAACTGTCGAATACTTTATTAATTTGGATTATTATTGAAAATTTTTAAAGTTGATTGATTAGTGTCGATAAACAAACTGTTAGGAAAAAGTGTTAAGATAACGGAAAACTGGTAAGATAACTGGGTAATGCGTGGGCGGTTCTAAGCTAATTGGGTAGGGCGTGGTCGAAAATTGCTTTCCGTATCGATCGAAAAGTGCTAATTAACCCAACTCTGTTAACATAATTGGTGTTAAGATAACTGGTTAGTTGATGAAGTCTCCCCCACACACAGTAGTGTGCCACAAATAGTGTCAAATTATTCCTAGATGTTTCTGTAGTACAATTATTTTGTTTTAATAAATGGATTTTAATCAATAGTCCAGAATTATTTTTTCCTTTATGTTTAGTTCGTAAATATAAGGTCAATGTACTGAGGTAGCGCCAACCCCTGCGCCCAAAACAGCATTTTTTTCGAGAGTTAAACTTAGCATACAAACTGCAAAGGCAGTGTAGATTTAAAATACGTATTGTGGAGCCACATAGACCTTGAGATAATAAATAATTTAACTGGCACAACTGCCCATCCAATTTTGGTCAACGTCGTTCCGGGCAAAGCGGGTCGAGGCCAAAAGTTTCTTTTCAAAATTGCAGATCGATATTTTGAGTCGATTCGATACAGAGAAAAGAAAAATTTCCTAACTTTGCGATGCAAAACGTACCGGGATATGATCAATGGTAATAAATGCGGTCATCGTACTCGGGTTCAAAACATTTCCGGGGTATCAAAGANCGATCCAACCAAAAAAAGCGAAAAAAAAAATTCGCCAAAAAAATTTAAAAAAAAATCTGTGAGTACAATAATTTTGTTTTAATAAATGGATTTTAATCAATAGTCCAGAATTATTTTTTCCTTTATGTTTAGTTCGTAAATATAAGGTCAATGTACTGAGGTAGCGCCAACCCCTGCGCGCAAAACAGCATTTTTTTCGAGAGTTGGTACTATCTTAAACTTAGCATACAAACTGCGAAGGCAGTGTAGATTTAAAATACGTATTGTGGAGCCACATAGACCTTGAGATAATAAATAATTTAACTGGAACAACTGCGCACCCAATTTTGGTCAACGTCGTTCCGGGCAAAGCGGGTCGAGGCCAAAAGTTTCTGTTCAAAATTGCAGATCGATATTTTGAGTCGATTCGATACAGAGAAAAGAAAAATTTCCTAACTTTACGATGCAAAACGTACCGGGATATGATCAATGGTAGTAAATGCGGTCATCGTACTCGAGTTCAAAACATTTCCGGGGTATCCAAGACCGAAAATCCCGAACGCTACTTTCGATTGGAATCCTGGGAGGTAATGGATAATAGTTATTCAAGGCCGCATACCTGTGGAGGAGAAACAGATTTTATAGCCATTAAACGCCTACATCAACGTCAAATTTTTCGACAAGAAGTTAGAAATCAAGTCGATCAAGCCTAGGGTTGGCAAACTGAAATAAAAATTGCCCAAATTTAATATCGTTTAATACTGTCCATTTTACTTCGTACTTTTGTTTTTAATTTTTTTTATATTTTGTCAAAAAATTTATGACCGCTATACAGTCCCTACTCCCAATACGGACGCTATTTTTGAGTATCAAAAACGAGTAGGAACTGTACTACAGGGACCTTAAATGCATTCTTTTTATTCTCGAAAATAGCGTCGGTATTGGGAGTAGGGACTGTATTGCTCTTTCTGTTGTGCGTAATTTACGCAAATCTCGACACAAGAGACGCTAAGAATTAGCGAGGCTGAGTAGCCAATCAGCGGCGCTCGAGTATGGCTAAGCCTACTTAGCATGATTCTTATCACTGATTGGTTACTCAGCCTGGCTGCTTTTTGGCGTCCCTTGTGTCCGGATTCGCGTATTACTATTGTATAGTTGTTAAATTCCAGACACAAAAATGAAATAGTCCTATTTGAGGTCATCAAGTGCCCGTGAGGTAACTCCCAGGGGGAAGTGCGTGTACAATAGACACGCAACTTGTTTTTTTTTCGTCGATTTAAGGCATATGGAGGCCCCGTAGGGCAAAACGTGTATTGCTGACCCCCGTCAACTTTTCGAGAAAATTTTATTGGCGGTGTTTTTTTGCGTAGTTTGGAGATTTCAAACAGCTCTCTAGGGGGCCCTGGTGGTCCAAATCAATTTCTGAATAGTCAGATCGACGTAGTTTGACGCGCTCTACAACTTGGCTTTACCAGTTTTTTTTAATTATTGCGAACTATTGTGAGTTTTTTAATTGCGTATTTATTTACACGCATTTTCCCCCTACGGGTTCCCAAAAACTCCTTCCCCCTGAGAGTTAATCTGCACAATATCGATGCGACTTGGACGCTTTGTTTTGTCTAAATCTGTCTGTTTTAATTTCAAAAAAAAAATAATACTTTCGGTTTGACAACCCTAGACAAGCCTTTAACCCCGAACTGCCAGCTCAACTAAGCTATACGACGATAAAAACGTGTATTGGAGCGGGGTTTAAGGTCGATGAACAAATGAAGAACTTACCAGAAGCTTTATGGGACGAATCATGTTTTAGAAAAACCTTTCTTCATGCGAGAAGGAAAAAGATTAAGTCGAGCAGCAAAGAAACTGACCCAATTACAAATACTTCTGAAAATTCCAAAAAAAATTAATTTATCAAAAAAAGTTAAAAATTGTTCTCTTGGTATTTGAGTAGTTTTATTCCCCTTTCGGCGCAATTATGTGGTATGCCTTTTTAGCTTTCATTTGTATGTGATATATTATATAACCCCCTAACCAGTTATCTTAACAAAGTTGGGTTATCTTAACACTTTTTGGACCTAAACGTATTGCACATTCCAATTATCTTACAAACCGCTCTACCCGATTATCTTAACACTTTTTGCGCAAGTTGTTAAGATAACTGGTTAGGTGGTGTAATTGTACAAAAACAGAAATCATTGATGTTGAAGATGTTGTTTTCATCTACACCAGGTTCGTCGTTATCTTTCAAAACGATTTTGAAAAAAAAATGAAAGATAAAGGTGCACCTGATGTATTTGAATGTATTAGACTCGCCCTCTTAGATGTTCGCTTGTGCCCACTATATTGGCAAGGCCATGTCTAATAATTCCAGTGGGACTCCGAATTTGAACTTGTGAGTAACAGACTTATACGTGACGGGTGTTGCTGGTTCAACTATTATACAGTACAGTCCTTAACCATTTATCGGACGTTTTCGGTTGTCGAAAATAGCGTCCGATAAATGAGCATCGTCACAAAAGAGGTCATTTTTTATTAGAATGACCCCATTTTGACCAAAAAGGGTCCGATAAATGGTGAAGGATTGTATTTTTTTCGAATTACAGTCCTTACTCCTTTTTGGGACGCTTTTTAGGCCAAAATGGGGCCATTCTAATAAAACAATGATCCTTGTTGTGACAATGCTCCTTTTCCGGACGAGAATCGAAAACGTCGCAAAATGGAGTGAGGACTGTACAGTTAATATTATTTGTGTATTATTCAATTGTGAAGCCAAAAAATAACAGACGACTATGTAAATAATCAGCTGGCGCACGATTTTTCAAATGACCCTGATGGAGCAAATGATTCTATGGGAACAAGTGGTCCGATTATAATCGGCACGAATGATCCCACTGGAACAAATGTGCGCCCACTTTTGATCGATATTATTCGCGGACAAACGAGTTTCAAGTTTATATTCCAAATTCGCGATCGTTATTTTGAGGCGACACGGTACAAAGAAACGCCCGATTACATTGTACTGCGCTGCACGAAATGGCGACGCGTAATCAACGGTAGCAAATGTGGCCACCGTCTACGAATAAAAAAC
>SCLG01000018.1:751430-767916 GCA_004367875.1 Oikopleura albicans
AGTAATGTCACGTTGATGCATAGTGGCGTTAAAGACTACTCAGGTATATTTACCAAGCAAGAGTTAAAAATAGTTTATCTACTGTTTTAACGCCATTTGAACCCCTGAGGAAACGTCGGCGAAACGATGACGAGTAATAAGTGGTCCCGTCCAAGTATTGATTCCCTTTTTATGCACTAATGGGTTTATAATCCGATACAAGGAGCGAAACAAAACTCATCACGAGCAAAAAATATCGATTTTTACATATTGTTTAATGATTTTTCAAATGAATTGTCTATAATCGCCAGCGAAATCCGACATAATTAACCGGACCCATTCATCCTAAAATTGCGCGCCAATCTGGAAATAGTTCATTAAAAATACCATGCTTAATTCATTAAGAAGTCCTGACCCAGGATAACTCTATGAAACAAATTCAGGATTTGTTATAAACACAAATAAAAATAAGAGGCCATAAGGTGATGGCCTGCAAATGACGGTATTACATTTGGGAACCATAAAATTTCAAGTTTTAAATGACGTCCAAGAAGGGAGTTTTGTCACGCAAAATCAGATGTTCATTTGTGATGACAAAACCTGACTTAGTGAAAAAAAGACCTTGTAGTACAAGGCTTGTACACAAAAAAGACCTTAGTGCCAAAAAAAAAAACTAACTTGACCTTAGTTCAAAAGAACTGACTTGACCTTAGTGCAAAAAAACTGAGTTAACCTTGTAACGGTCGAAATGGCTGATTTTTAATGTAACTCTTTAGCCTTGAATTTAGCCTTTTTTCCTTATTGGAACAACGTTTCTCTATGAAAATTTTTAACATACCTCTTCCTGAAAACGAGGACAAAATTCCGGATAAGGAGGGCAGTGAAGATCTGTGACTATTTTCGAAATTTGAGTCACTTGTGACCGACTGTGATTCTGTATCAGTTCCTCTTTGATTCAAATCACTCTTATTTTCGTCATCTTCCGAGTTAAGTTTAAGCTCGCCCAGCGATTTTAACTCGTCGAGCTCATCAATGAGATCCTCTTGATTTTCCGATTTCTCATTTTGCCCCTCCACACTAATGTCCCTTTCATTATCAGACATCTAAAAATGGGTATTTTTTGTTGCTTTTTTGCTCATTTTTGTTGCTCTAATAATTTCACACGATTGAATCAAATGTAAACAAAACAAAAAAATTATATATATTTCGAAAACGGCAAACAAAAATGACTTATTTTTTCTTCGTTTTCTATTGGTCTTTGAACGTTCGAAGGTTTGAACTTTAAATTAGGTGCACTATAGGGTCCATAGTCTATGGAAAACAATACTCTGTATGTGCGACAAACAAAGGTTTTCAAACCTGATTATTACGTGTTTTTTATCTACCATGTTGCCCACTAATCTGAAAAATTGGCCGGATAAACGATTTGGTAAGTACATATTTTGAAGGGAAATTTTTATTCGAGTCCCAAAGTAATCCATAAATTAAATACAACTGTGTATTGCTTAGCGCTCTAAACCGTTAAAACTAATACAGTCATTACTCCTTTTTCGGACGTTTTAGGTTCTCGAAAATAGCGTCCAAAAAAGGCGCATCGTCACAAAAAGGATCACTTTTCTATTAGAAATTCTAATATAAAAATGATTACGGCCCCATTTTGGCCGAAAAAGCGTCCGAAAAGGAGTAAGGACTGTATTTAAAATTTCCCGAGAGCAGGCCGAGTTCGTCGAGACTTGATCAAAAATTGTGTGAATGGGCTAAAAGAATCATCGTGATTTTTTTAATTGGACAAACATTGATCATGATTTATTTTTTCTCTAAAATTCTCTAAGATTTTTTATAAAAATTAAAAGAAAACTTTGTGGAATTATTTCCGCAAATTTTTCACTGTCAAACAAAATACAAATCTCGGAATATTGCTGAGGAAAAAATTCCGTGAAACTTTCACTCGTAAACATTCTCTAAATTCCGCGCTTTTATTTATCATATCATATTTTAGCTAATATTTCATGAGTCATCGATTTAATGGGAACGAACCAACCCACACATTTTATTTATGAAATATGATCTAGAAATTTGATTCGATATCGAAATTTCAAATAATAATTCATGTTCAATTAAAAAAAATATTTTATTTATAAAATAATAATTAAATACATTTTTTTTAGTTATCGTTGTTATCACTCATGTTCATAATCGGTTTAGTGGATTTTTATTAATTTTGAATATATTTTTGTTTGTATTTTTTTTTTCTTTTTTTGTTTTTTGATGATATTATTTTTGTTTGTTTGAAAATAAAATACACGAAAATCTTTTTCACTGCTTTTTTTCTTCTTTTGTCGTTTTAATATTGCTTTAAGGTCGCACGTGATTTGCGTGGGTTTATCAAGTTTGAAAGATTATGAAGTCCAAATTGTTATGACGGTAAGAATGATGAATACCGTATATTCGAATTGAAAATTATTTTATTAATCTTTTTAAGCAAATTTTTAATTTATGAGCGCTTGCTCAAAAAGTTAAAAAAAATTACAGTCCAGGATGGCAAATGAGCGAATAGAGACGATTGATGAAAATGCGACCGCAGGATTGGTGAATATAGTTGTAGACCAGTGTACACCGGTCAGGTAGTTAACTGACTGACATGCCAGTTTTTTGAGTTCACAGACTGGTGAGATAATTTTTTCCAGAAATATGTATGAACCTAATTGGCTGCAGTCTACTATGCAGTATGAGGTCAGTACATGTATGATTTAGTACATTTTCGTTAAAAAATTGTATATGATATGCAAAAATTAATCATTTATATCAATTTATATGCTACTATATTTATATCATTGATATACAAATGAAATAATAAAAACAAATAATACGATACACAAAATTTTATTAAATATTTATTTAAATAAATAAAAACGGTTGGTTTAGCAACGATGCTGGGTTTTTAATTATAACAATTTTAAAAAACGTCTTACAAAAAAAATACATTTTTTGAGAAATTATTATAGCTAAAAATTATAGTTACGAATTTTTACCTTTGAAAACTTTGAATTCACCTTATAACAGCTCTTCAGTCTCCTGTGAATCCTATTGTGAGTTCTTTGAGGCAAACTAACGGTACAAATAGAAAGCGGACTTTAACTGTATCTTTCCGAGAACCCCAGGAATGTGGTATATTTTATACTTTGATTTTTTCGGATTCAAAACTAATCAGATACGCCCCTTGCGCCGTTAGCTCACAAATCCTAGATGGAAAAGGTGTAAGATAAATGAAAAGTGTTAGATATTTGTGTCTAAAAGTGTAAGATAACGGCACAGTGCTTAATATAAAGATAGTTTAAGATAGTAAGATAGTTTATACCACGGAGTTTTTCTTTATTAAAAAAATCCGCGTTACAAATTGTTCGTGCTAAAAAGTTTCGAGTTAAAATTTTTCGAAAATGTTTTTTAGTACCTGCATAGTGTTGCCTGTTTCTGTTCATCTAGTTCAATATATCGTCAATTTTGAAAAAAAAAGATATTTCTCACGTTCAGACTTGCATACCAAAAATCATCACGTCCCTAAATTTATTTGAGTGGGTTAACAAAATCATCATTATTAACCGGCATGTAGTAGGTTTAATTTATTATTTAATATTTCATGTTCTTAGCGATTTGTTATTTGGTACAAAACTAAAGACACAGCAAATTTGGTATATTTAATTTTTTGTCAAATGTGCCGTATATTTGACAAAAATTGTAAATATACCTTCCAAAATGAAAAGGTTCGAAAAGTTGACCAAATGCAAAAAAAAAAATCTCAAGACGGAATTTCCGCCGCTTAAAATTAAAAAAAAGTCGAGAAGTTAAACAAAAACTAAAGTTATCAAAATTACGAAAAATTTAACAAAATATTTACGTGATTTTTTAAGCTAAATGTTACATTTAAAATGTTACATTTAAAATGTATGATTTTTTTGAGCATTTTTTTTTTTGAGCATTTTTTTCAAGCATTTTTAGCGAGAATTTTTTTACGAGCAATTCATCACATTTTTTTTAATTGCAAGATATACAAATAGTTGACTCAACATTGTGAATATGTGGTTTGTAAATGAAATAACGGCCTATTTTATACCATTTCCTCATCTAGACTCTGTACAAATATAGGTCACACGCCGATAAATGATATGGGTTAATATGTATTAAGGAAAATACAGAGAGTTAAGATATTTTCATCGATTTGACACGAAAGATTTAGGAATAAAATTTAATATAATCCCTTTCAATATCTTTCAAAAATCGTTCTTTGAATTTGTTCATATTTCCCATACAATTTGACCAAACTCGAAATTTTGGGAACCCAGAAAGTCAGACCACATCGATTTCATCATTGGTAGATGTCATATCTAAGATATGAAGTCGTCAAATCAAAAAAATTAAAAAAAAAATGTTATGAGCCCTACTGAGCTGTTTGGAAGTGTCAACCTACGCAACGAAATTATTTTCTTTGAGACCACTTTTACCACCTACCTTGTACAGTGGTATTATTTGAAATATTCATTTAAGCATTTTTTAGGGGAAATAATTTGGTATACTTTCTGTGTGTGAGAAAATCAGTCGTTTTAGCCTAAAACTTTTAGGGTACAGTTTCGAAACAAATTATACAAACACTAAAACCGATGCGATTGCAATTTTTGAGCACTTATTTGGCCTGATTTGTTCCGTTTATTTTAACCGGTCTAAATAGGATAGACCGTATTATTTATTTGTTACACAAAAAATGTACAGTAGTATTTTCAATATTGTATTTGACCGAAGGTAATCTGATTTTCTGACGAAAATAGACATATTTTTTCACTTCCTCAATGTCATTTTCATTTCTGAAATTTGTCTACTCTCCAAGTTAAACCCGTGCTCATTACGATTCAAAGCACACTAGCTGCTGCAGGGTGTTAACCCTTAGATTATTTTTGATTTTGTTTTCAAGCCGCTAAAATCAGAGAATGAAAGTAGATCGCACACAGCCATTGCCACTGCGCCGTTATCAAATCATTGTGCTAGTTTTGACCTGTTATGTCAATTTTACCTCAAACCTCGCCTTCACAATTCTCGCCACTTTTTTTGATGAAAGTGCCCAAGAGCATGGGTTAACAACATTTGATAGTGGGCTGATTGTGGCCATTTATGCGTGCAGTGCGGCTATAATGTGTCCCGTTTTTGGCGCGTTTTTGGACGATTTGGGAAAGAAATTTACGCTCATATCGGGCCTGGCGACGGCATCTTTATGCGCCGGTTTATTTTCAATGATGGATAAGATGAATGGGATACAAAACTGTCATTTTTTAAGTGGAGACCAAAGTGACCACTTTTGGCGACCACTTTTTACATACAATTCCAAAAAAGTGCAAGTTTAATTACATAATTATATAACGGCCGGACCACTCATCTTGAAATAGTTTGGTTATATTTACCTTTTTTGGAGAGAAACGTATCGCGATTTCCTACTATCTTACCAAGCGCGCTAATCAAAGTTTTAGAAGATGAATCCAATAGGGACGTTATTTGAGTAAGGTTTAAAACTAGAAAACCCACAAACAATTTGATGTACCTCATACTGAGGTCCACAGTCTAGGGAGTTCAGAATCTGAACTTCAGATACGGGTTTCTAAAATTACTTTCCGGAGTGGGACATTTATTGGGTAAGTTTAAATCACCGTTAGTTATCCAAAAAGCTCTGCAAAAATATGTATAAGGTAACCTTATCAAGGTTGACACAAATTATTGGTAGCTTACTCGGGTGGGCCACGCGGGATGGTTCACTACAAATTTTATTACATATAATTTTTTAGTATTTGTGTATCCATAAATTAGGTATATAATCCAAATACGTACTACTGGATAGGCCTGACGCTGCGAGCGGTTCAGGCGATCGGAACTTCTGCGTACTTTACAGCGACATACGCGGTTTTAGTCGACGAATGGCGCGGATCCAAATTATCATTTGCTCTGGGCATTTATGAGGCGTTTACCGGCCTAGGCATGATTCTTGGCCCCATTACTGGGTCAGTCTTGTTTGAACTGGGTGGTTATCCCTTGCCATTCTATGCAGTTTCGGGAATGTTGGTTTTGGGCGCGGTTCTGATCTTTTTCTTGCTCGAAAGTGATGATGAAATTATTCGATCCGGTTATGAAATTCAAGAAGGATAGGTTTAACACTGATAAATTTTGGTGAAGTTTTGAATTCTAATTTAGATTTGTTTTGAACTCAATAATAAGATACAAATTTAACTATCGAAACTTTAAACCGGTTCTTTTTCACAATTTCGTTAAAAAAAAATAGCAGGAGAAATTAAACCAAGGTCAGACGGCCAAGTCACTGCTCCAGCACCATTTGAGGAGGAATTTCCATTTAAAAGAGTGGTCAAAGTTTTATTGTCAAATGGACTGTTTCTAATTCCGAATATACTCATGATTCCCGTCTGGTCCTGCATGGATTTTTGTATGCCATTTATTGGACCTTATTTGGCTGAGTGTGGCGCCACGGACAATAAAATAACGGTTGGATTATTATTTGTGGCGTTGGCAGTTAGTTATATGGTTACCAGTATTCTCTGGGGTTATGTGTGTGGTCGATTTAAGTGCTCGCGTATTCTTATGATTTGTGGCGCGCTGGTTTCTGCTCTCTCATATTTTTTTATCGGACCTAGTCCGTGGCTTAAGTTACGGTTTTAGATAAAATTTTTAAAGATCGGTTAAAGCTGGCATTACTTGGGGCTTACTAACTGGTCAAGTTTTCGTCCTGGTGACCTTTTTAGGAGCGATAATTAAGTGTTGAACCGGTCATTTTTCTGGTTCACTAGCTTTCACAACTCGGATAATTGTACCATAACGTCTGTTAAATTTCCTTCCTTTAACAAAATACAAACAGTATTTCTAGGGTTTACCGAAATTAAATTATGTATTGTTTATAATTTATAAAAGTTGACGGGGTACGGCAAACAATTCAGACGCTCTCGGAGGTTTTAAAATCGAACTTTTTGTGTCTCTTGCCAATTAAATGATTATTAGGGTTCCACCGTGGTCAGACCTGGAATTCCTGACCTACAGAGGACTTCTACAAATTCAAGTACAAATTATAGCCTATAATTTATGGCCATAACTGTGCTAAAATCAACTTTGTAGGCGCCAGGAAAAAATTGATCTATGCTTTGAACCTTAACGTTATCCAAAAGAAAACAAAATATTCTCATTTTATTGGCACAAGACAAAGTCCGATTTTTAAACCTCCTACAGCGCCTGAATTTTTTGCCGTACGCGTTGTACGGTACACCCCCTCGATTTTTATTAATGATACATAATTTAATTTCGGTAACATAGAAGTTCTGTTTATCATTTCTTATTTAATTATTAATTATATTTTATAAAATAAAAATTGTACACGAACGTCGGCACACCTGAACTCATAGTAGAGTTAGATGCTTCATTAGTACCGTAGTTACTTTACAGTCCGACATGGCAGAACTTGTACAACAGATGATACGCGCTCTGTGGCAGATTTGTCGTCTGAGTAAATCCTTAATTCTCATAACTTTCACCTTAAATCCAAGCATTATTTACGTTTTTAATATTATGGTTTTCATTTGTTTGATAAAATTTGAACTTTCAAGTAAACAATCGTTATAAAATCGTGATATTCGTTCTTTCTATGTGTATTTTAGGTGTAAAAGTACTAGGTATTAGATTTTCGACAACACCGAGTAGACTGTTAACCGGCCACTTTTGGTCCAAATTCTTTTTAACCATTTTTGTAGCCGTTTAACAGCGGTAATTGAAAATGTATGTCATTTTTGTGGATATTTCATATTATTTCTAAAAGAAAGTACGCAATTTATCCATACCGATAAATATTTCCTGAAACCGTTCAAAGTATTTTAACATTGATCTAAAATGTTCTCTTTTGGGCACGGGTATAACAATGTCCATAATGGGCGTTGCATTGTCCGCAGCGATTATCCCGTCTATAAGTGAAATGGTTGAAATATCTCGAAAGGAAGGATGTGCCGAACAAGCAAGTAACTTTATTGCCGGCATGATGAATTCGTTAATCTTTGTTGGAGAATTTATCGGTCCAACTATCGGCGGACTTATCATTATGTATTGTGATGGGGATTTTGCGTTAGCAGCCAGCTATTTTGCTACCGGATGTACACTTATTGTTTTGTTGTGTAAGTTTGCAATTTTTCTTGTATTTGTATCTAGACAAATCCTGTTTTTTTCAAATTAACTTCGATTTTTACAAAACATTTATAGCAGCCCAGTGATTACAATTTTGGGATCTTCCAATTGATTACAATAATTATATTTCTAAAAAAAACTAGTTAAAGTTTCCATTTCCTATAGATCGAAGTGTTCGAGAATAGAAAAATTGGTGTGCCCTTTATGGCGAATAGTGGAACCACTAAATATTTGAATCCTATTAAAGTTGAGTCCTATTAACCGATGGTGACCGTTAAGCGAAAAACGACCAAATTTGGTCGTTTTTTTATTTTTAATTAAAATGGACTATTAAAGTGGACAGTCCAATGTGGACCTAAATATTGTTTCATTTTTCTATTTTATTAATATAATACGATATTTTAGGTGGGTTTGGATATTTGTACATGAAAATTAAACGATCTTGGCATCGTTTGGACGAAAGTCCCCAAGAAGAACGAATTCGGCGAACATTGCGCGAACGCGAATTGCGTCGTCGTCGGCGCAGAACGGAGTCACTTTCGCAGTCATTTTCTGTCGGACCCCGTTCTCTGAACGAATCATTGACCATGTCAATGCGAATGCAGTGGAATGAACTTGAAAACGGACCTGAACGTAATAATAATCAGGGACAATAAAATTCGAAAAAAATATCGCAATCTTTTAACTTGCAAGCTTTGTGGCATGACTCAAGCTTGNAGTGAACTAGCTTAACTCCCAAGGGTCCATTCGTTACAATTTTAACGAAATTTGAATGATAAATTTGTTTTGAAACTGACAGAACCTGGGGGCCATTGTATGCTATTTAACCCGAGACCGCGCAGTGTTCCCACATGTGTACCCGAGCGACTATTTTAGTGAATATGTCGGATCTGGGATATGATATAGTTATGAAACCTTTTATACTCGATTTTTTTAGCCTTCTTTTATTGAANGGCGAACATTGCGCGAACGCGAATTGCGTCGTCGTCGGCGCAGAACGGAGTCACTTTCGCAGTCATTTTCTGTCGGACCCCGTTCTCTGAACGAATCATTGACCATGTCAATGCGAATGCAGTGGAATGAACTTGAAAACGGACCTGAACGTAATAATAATCAGGGACAATAAAATTCGAAAAAAATATCGCAATCTTTTAACTTGCAAGCTTTGTGGCATGACTCAAGCTTGTGGCATGAGAATCAGTGAACTAGCTTAACTCCCAAGGGTCCATTCGTTACAATTTTAACGAAATTTGAATGATAAATTTGTTTTGAAACTGACAGAACCTGGGGGCCATTGTATGCTATTTCATTTAGCCGTGAACACTGAGGTAAAAATTTGTTCCAAACGGAAAAATGGGGATGTCGCCACATCAAAGATACCCTTATGACTCATAAGTTATGAGTTAAGCCGCATGTTATTCCGTTTTGCTGTAACATACGAAATTGCGTAGACCGGGCAAAAATTATGAATTAGTTTACGCGGTACGATGTGGACAAGGTAATACGGTATACGGTATTATAGATTAAATCCAGACAATGTACGCCTTGTTACAATTGGCATTTTTGGACCTTTCATATTTGGTATGTTCCGTCCTAATTCGACATTTAGCTTTTTTGTCCTAATAAAAAATAATTATTCCAATCACGCCATTTCTAGTAGTTTTTAAGAAAAAGATTACCATTGTGCGATTTTCTTTATTGCACAATATTAAATAATGATTGGAATCACGGCGCATATTAGCCCTCGAAAATACCCGAATCTAGCAAAACAACTGAGAGACTAATATTTTTTTTTCCAGAATAATTTTCATATTTTTGTTCCTAACAATTTAAATTGTGTAATTTATGAGATTGGATTAAGAGAATAAAGCTTGATGGAACACGAACGTATAGAGACGTTCGAGGGTGTTTCCTGTGCAGGATTGGTGATTAAATATGCATCTTATGCCCCCCGATCGGGCCCTTTTAATACATTAGAAAATTTAGGGTACATTATTCAGCCCCGATTTCTATAGACTATGCCGTATCAGTCCGAATAAGAAAGATATTAGTCTATACGGCGTATTTTAGCGGTCGTATCAAGCACGCCGGTTGATTTTTCGAACCTTAGGCCCTAAGGTACCTTAGGGGTGTACTGGATCTTTGTTATTCTATCGGGATTAACTACTGTAAATATTATCAGTATTTAAAATACGGCAGGTTTATGCACCAATTTCTAGCTATACCTATCATCAGCTCACTAAGACGAAATAGTACATGCAAAAAAAATCGAAAACGAACTTCAACATCGGTGTCTTTTTTTGAACCTCAGGAAAGTGATAGTTTTTAATTTAGCACACCCACGCGCTGGCGGGTATTTATCGGAAGGTAAAATTATCCAAAGAAAAGTTTTTGAACGTGTTCAAACGTGTTTGAGGGATATTTGACAAACAAAAAAACTTATTACACGATAAACTTTTTGTTTAAAAAAGTTTTTTGGCCAAAAAAGCGTCCGATAAATGGTTAAGGACTGTATTCGAAGAACCTTTTGTTTGAAAAAGACGAGAACTATACTTTCTGTTATTTTGACTATGTGCATAATTTATGAAGTCTACATATGACTCTGCATATATGGTATAAAAAACAAAACCTTGTTATCTTATTGGGTCAAAAAATATCACTAAAAGGCCGTACCATTGCGTCGATACCAAGTCCTGGTACTAATCTTGGCGTCCTACGTTAACTTTACCTCAAACTTAGCATTTACAATTTTGGCAACATTTTTTGATGAAAGTGCTCGCGAGCATGGCCTAAACAAATTTGACAGTGGATTAATTGTCGCCATCTATGCTTGTAGTGCCGCAATAATGTGCCCAATTTTTGGCGCACTTTTGGACGTTTTGGGTAAAAAGTTTATCCTTGTGGCTGGATTGGTGACAGCTTCACTTTGTGCAGGATTATTCTCATCCATGGATCAGGTAATAACTCAACGCTTGAAGTCTGTATAGTAATATAATCTCTTTTTGCGCCAGATGTATTTTTTTCTTTTCCAATTTTCCAGGAATCCCTATGTTTCTGTGTTAAGCACTGCACAGGTGTCCCCGTTGGCTTCGTAATCTTGCAGATTTGTTTCATGATAAAGTTGCAAGATAACGGCGCAGGGGGTGTATGATACAAGACTCTAAATTCGATCGTGGACTTGCAAATTTGTAGGAAACTTACCTTATAATAAAAAAAATGGGACTAATCAGACTTTTCTGCACGGAAAAAATAGAATTTTCTGAAACGCACATATTATATGTCACATATAATATGTTCGTTTCAGAAAATTCTATTTTTTTCCGTATATAATATGTGCCATATATGTTGATGTTTGATGCGTAGATTACCTTAGTGAAATAAAAAAAAATTGAGAGACACGTTGAGAGACACGTTTTGGCGCTAGAGAGCATTTTAGAGGTCAAAAAGTCAGATAAGTCCCATTACGGTTTCATAAGTGTATTTTCCTACTCAACTTGCTCTTACGAAGCGAGGCGCTCCTGTATTTTCAGTGAAAAAAAATTCTAAAAGACGTTTTTTGAGTGTGCCCAACATTTTAGGCCGTTGTAATGAGATTATAATTTTAGATACACTCGCCGCTTAGTTTCTATTGGATTGGCTTAACCCTCCGTTGGGTACAGGCAGTGGGCACCTCTGCCTACTTTACAGCAACCTACGCAATTTTGGTTAGAGAGTGGCGGGGTTCTAGGTTAGCTTACGCAATCGGAATTTACGAAGCATTTACGGGCCTGGGGATGATTCTTGGCCCCCTTACCGGCTCATTATTATTTCGGCTTGGAGGTTATCCTCTACCTTTTTATGCAGTTTCCGGTATGTTACTATTTGGCGCAATCATCAGTTTTTTTGGGCTTGAGAATGACGATAAAAAAGTTCGGGACGGTTATGTTATTCCCGAAGGATTGGTTTTGTGGTGTGTGATTTTTAGAACTCATAAATTAGTAAGTATACTGTACACATTTCCTACAATAAACAAAATATTAATTTACAAGTTTGAAAAGTAATATACAGTATATTATATACTGAGCGAAGAAACTCTAAGGGAGATAAGTTTTGGCTTGGCTATTTTTTTTAGAAAGTGTTAAATCTCTATCTTAGAAACAATCAATGAATAGTGATTTTTGATTCTACAGTAGCGTGTCAGATCAATTTTCACCATTTTTTCTTTCCTACGTATTTTCTAGATGGGGAGATAATTTTCAGTTTTTTATGCATAGTTAATGATAGACTTTTCTCAAAACTCATATGTATGATGCAGTTTAACCCGTAGAGCGCGAATTTGAAACAGAAATTATGAAAGAGGTCACGGAATTAGACGCTAGCGAGCATTTTTTGACCAAGGTCTTTAAGGAAAAATGCTCAATTGCGCCAAAACGTGTTTTTTTTTGTTTTGAACTCGTGATCTATTGGTCAAACTGCATCAATGAATGCGAGTTTGAAAAAAAAATCTTTGCGATTAAGTAAAATACATTAAAGATCCTAAAAACCAATTATAGACGAAAAAAGCAACATTGAGCTTCACTCGGAACCAGAAAAGCAAATGCCCTTTATTAAAGTCGTGAAAATATTGCTAACTAACGGACTTTTTCTAATTGCGAATATACTTTTGATTCCCGTCTGGTCGTGTATGGATTTTGCTATGCCATTTATTGCGCCTTATTTATCGGAGTGTGGTGCAACCGATAACAAGGTAACCGTTGGACTACTATTTGTCGGTTTGGCTGTCAGTTATATGCTCACCAGTGTCCTGTGGGGTTATCTATGTACACGATTCAAGTGTTCGCGATTTATTATGTTTTCAGGGTCACTTCTTGCTGCCTTGTCATATCTATTTTTGGGGCCAAGTCCCTGGTTCAAGTCAGGGTTTTCATAATAATTAAATATATTTTCACACATCAATCATCAGACATTTGTGTGTTCAAAAAAGCCTTACCGGTATTACTGTTTTAAGAAGGCCGCCATATTTCAGGAAGAAAAGTTTTTGACCTGCAACCTACTTTTTAACTCGCCACGACAGTTAAGACCCCCAAGTTGGGCCCCAACTTTGTTAAGGTAACTGGTTCGCGGGTGTAATTTGTTTTCATCACTTTTTGAAGCACAGTTACATACTATTGTATTTTTTCAAAAAAAACCTTGATTCAAGTACATAAATCTAGATTTTCCGTGTTCTCTTTTGGGCACCGGTATAGCCATGGTTGTTTTGGGCTTTTCTCTTTCGGCTGCCATAATACCTTCCGTGAGTGAAATGGTGGACATTTCCAGAGACGAGGGCTGTGCCGAACAAGGAAGCAACTTTATAGCCGGTTTGATGAATTCACTGGTTTTTGTCGGGGAATTTATCGGTCCAACTATAGGCGGGCTCATAATTGTACATTGTGATGGCGATTTTGCCCTAGCCGCTAGTTATTTTGCCGTCGGATGTGCACTTGTCGTAACACTGTGTAAGTTTGAAAACTAAAATTATTCTACAGTAGTATAGTAGTATAATTTCGAGGGAAAAGATTAAGGAACGCCTCCTAGATATGACTTAACACCGATTCATAATACAGTCATGCGAAAAGCTTACAGTCATGTATTTATAAGGCCGAAATAGGCCTTTCGCATGACGCATGCGGCGTGACTATATTACGAATCGGTTATCCATCTCTCGGATCGGACTTCTGGACCTTTAACTTGTCACTGGTTCACTCGTGATTGACGCATATTGCGTATATAATTTATATTTTAGGCGGTTTTGGATACGTGTATCTCAGATTAAAACGATCTTGGAAGCACCCAACGAAATTTGAAGAGGAAGAAAAGCAAAAAAGTGCCCGAAAACGGCGATCGGTCAAAATATCTGAATCTTTTTCGAAATCGTTAACCGTTGGACCCCGCTCCTTTAGTGAATCTTTGACGATGAGGCATTCGCATGAAAATGAAAACGACTTTTAAAACCGAATTGTATGTAAAATATTATTATCTGGTTAGAATAACTGTATTTTAAAATGTTACTATTTATTAAATTAATAAAGATAATCATTTATTTGATAAATTTTTGGGTTCCACTATGCTGCATAGTCTATGCAGCTTTGACAACTCAAATAATATTTATTTTAATTGGATATTGCAAAAGCTAATTATGGTTTACGGTAAAAACATGGCCCATGTTACATGGGCTAGATAACATGAGCTAGATTTGGACGACACGGTATGAACTCTTCGCTTTTTATCATTTATTTTTTGAGTGTAACAAATGAGCGTTATGAGTCATAACTTATGACTGTTTGCTTGTCCGCAAATCCGTCCAGACTCTAACAATAAATAAGCGGACAGTTGTACGCTCTTATTATTCTCTCACAAACAATGAATTAAGGAAAAGCGGACAGTTTGTTCATTCCTGATTTGAACGTGGTAATTTGTTTATTCAATTTTGCAGACAAACAAAATTAATAAATGCAATTTGGTTTTTTCGGGGTACAATCTATTTTTTGTCAGGGAACAGTAAAGTTAGGTATAATTCTGATTTTTTTTTTGAGTTCTGGATTAATTCAATTTGATGGCGAATAAATACTAAATTTTCTCGACTCCAGGTACTGCGAAAAATCAACTTGTTACCAAAGATACCTGCCACAAGTGTATTTTCTTTTAAAAAACAAGATTTTTTAATTTGTGAGAATTTATTTATTGTATTTGTAGTATGCAGTAAAAAGCAGAGAAAATAATATATATATAAAATATATATTGAGAATAATACCATTTCAGCCCAAGACATTATCTTTGAAATTGAACTTAGATGTGTTTTTGATTCTACCCAAACTCCAGATTTCTGGCACGCCGAAACGTTTTACCCAGTTAAATCAAAAAGTTGGATTCCTGGCACGCCGTGGCGTTTTACCCAGTCGAAGAACCCTTTCAACTCTGGTTATGTTTTACCATAACAGAACAAAAAAATCACACATTCGTAAACCCTCATCAAGGACTCGAAATAACTAGCCAAAACTGAGCATTTTGGCCAGTTACTATGTGCCCAACCAAACCAATCACCTCAAGTCTTGAAACTTTTCCGACACGAACGGGTCGTTTTACACGGTCAAAAGGTGCCTTTCAAAATTTTAAAAATGGTAAGATAAAGTGGCTCCGGTAAAATTCGTACAAAATACAATTAAGACATGTTTTGTGGGTACAATAAGAAAAAAGTCGAATTGTTCCAAATGTTAGACGAATTCGCCCTTGAAGTCTAAGAATTTAATTTTATACCAATTTAATCGGCGCCAATACAACATGTCCCGATTATGTGCTTGGTTAAGTGTTAATTTATACGATAAGGATTGTAGAAACCAAAATATACAGTTTAAAACCATATTTTTCACTAACAACGACCCTGAAAATTTGATTTTGAAAGCAAAAAATTAAACTTAACCCATGATCATAGCGGGACGAAAAGAAAAAACTAATCTGGGCATACCAGCATTACAGGAAAGCATAATTTACAGTCATAAAGATCGCACGGAATGCAACAAAAAAATCTAATAATGATAGACGAACTTTTTTTCCCTACAGTCCTTGCGCCTTTTCCGGTCAGCGTCCTTTTCGGGCTCAAAAATTATCCGGAATAGGCGCAATGATTGTAGTTATTTTGATGAAACGAAACAATTTTGTTTTGTTGAAGTGTAAACACGTGTTCGAATGAAACGAACTTGTCACATGATGATCAGCAGCATTTTCTCCTTTACTGGACATGAATATTTCCCAAAAATGGCCGAAAAAAGAAACATGTATAATCAAGTGGGTTCATGATGAAGATCGTTTTTGTTGTATCTGTTTAGGTGAATCACGCCAACGTTCGGCGTCGCGTATTTCGGCCAATGACGCGTGAAGTCGCCCGCGTTAACATGCGCTCAGGCGTGCCAATTAAGCCCGATTCATGGCCAGCACGGCGCATAATGGTTAAATTTGGCATCTCGTTGATTTTGGCGAGGGCGCTAGATCGCGGCGAGAGTTTTTGGGGCGAGGGTTTTTTGGTGGGAGACGGGCGGGATCGGCGCAACTCAAACACATCGGAAATGCGCCGCTGCTTTCGCACATTTCGACGAAACGCGCTTAACCCCTCGGGGTCGGCGGTCGTCAGGCGACGGTGCTTTCGCGGTTGACTATTAAGCGCTGGCTGCGGAACGTTAGCATTTTCGGCAAAAGCGTCGGTGGATTGACGCTTGAGGGAAACGCGCGTTGTGCGATTGAATACTTTGGAGAGACGTTTTCGTTCGCAGCGCAATGCTAG
>SCLG01000018.1:777553-792536 GCA_004367875.1 Oikopleura albicans
ATAAAATAGTACAATACAATATTAAATTAATATTATTAATAATTATTAATAGTGTTTTAAGTCCATTATTTAGTCGTTCTTTATTTGTTCTAATTTCGAACTTCGAAACCGTTCTGAAGTTTAAAATAATCTAAAAGTCTCAAAACCCACGTTTTTAAGCAACGGAAACAAACGTTTGCTAAAACTAAAACTTTCGACATACATAAGGTAATATTCGACGAATACAATTCATTTGCGTTGCACCTCATATTAAATTTAAGGCCCTCGGCAGGTTTAATATTTCATTGCTATTTTCAATATAATAGATACTATAATTGCGAGCCTGTTGGTTTAACAAAAGCGAAATCTGGCAAGCTGGGATTAGCTCATTTGGCCAGATCGAAAAAACAATAGAAATCCAATATTATTATGTTTTTTCGCGTTCGAGCAGTCCAATCGATTGTGCATTCACAATCCGCAGATGGATTCCGAAGATGTGGTCAATCGACCTAACAATGGATCGCGTCCTATTCGAAATCGACAATTTCCGCAAAAACCTTGTTAATGTGGAACATTTTTTTTTTGTTCAATGAGGACTATTTTTCTTAAATGTTGAACATTTTTTGTTCAATATGGAACATTTTTGGTAAATGTGGAACATTTTTGGTAAATGTGGAACATTTTTGGTAAATGTGGAACATTTTTGGTAAATGTGGAATATTTTTGGTAAATGTGGAATATTTTTGTTAAAAGTGACACATTTGTGTTTAACTGTGGAACACTTTTTGTTAAATGTCTAACATTTTTTTTGTTAAATATGAAACATTTTATTAAATGTGAAACATTTGTGTTTACTTGTGGAACATTTTTTCTTAAACGTCGAACATTTGTTATTTAATGTTACATTAATGTGAAACATTTGTTGTTAGATGTCGAACATTTTCTTGAATGAACAAAAAGAAAGTCCAAAAATTTTAGAGCCCAAATAAGTAACAGGAAAACATCAAAAATGACCACTACAATGAATTTTATTCACGCCAGTAGGGACTTTGTTTTTGAACATCATAGAAGTAAACTATGTGAGTAACGACTGAAGTACCTTAATTGTTAAAACATTCCAGTTAAAATATTTGGTTTTCTGCTTCAAAATTATTATTTATAAATATCATCTATAAAATGGAGTTACAACTTTTTTTAAAACGTTTTAATATCGTTCTAAAAGCGGTTAGAACAATGTAAGACAATTTTGTCGTTTTTCACTTCAATATTAATTTATTATTAATGAATGTAATCGTAAAAATAGCGCTTGGAAAGTTGAAAATTCGTGTTTGACTTTTTTTCTAAATACTAGCCCAGTGTTTACAACGCACTTGGTAACAGATCGGTGTGGCAGATGTGAAATAGCGTTGACGAAGTCGAATGATGAAGTCGATAAAATCGAAAACGTCCACATGCCAAACGCTTTTATTTTATTTTATTTTTCTTCTTTGCTTTCATCATTGATCATCGATCGGCCGCCGCACAAAATGGTATAATTGGATCAAACAGACGTACAAATAGATAATTTTTTTACTTCATTCGGTTGAAAAAATTACTTCTATTTTCTTTAGTTTTCTTTTTGATGAAAGAACCTGCAACATATGGCCAATAGAAAATAAGGTGCTTTGATTCGAGTTTCAAGTTCCAGAAGTATCTTTTGCTTTGATCAGAATTGATATCTTTCAATCTGGCGGTTGAACCACACACGCCGCAACAAAAATCCGAGGTTTACCGCATTATCTGATTAACTCTCATGTCAACGTATGGTCCGAAGTGAGTCTGAAACCCGAAAAGTCCCGCTAGTTTTTAAAGAACAAATCTAATTTCCGATTCATTTTACACGGCAATCGTAAAATTTGTCAGTTCTATTTTGAGATTTTTTCCGCATAATATTTAAAAATAATATTTAGCTAAGCCAGCTAACGGGTAGCGGTTACCTAAATACAGACTATATATAAGCTGTTGTATAAAATCTGTATGAAAAGCCGCAACTTAATTGGAAAACTGAGTCAAGTAGTAGATTTATTAAGGCTTTTCACGTTAAAAATGCACTCTTGCGCGGAAAAAACATGTTATTTTATTGGGTTTTTTGTGGATAAAGTGGAATCTACCGTTCTAGAACATATAAAAAACGCCAGGAATTCATGCAAAACGCCGAGTTGAAAAAAAACGGACAAGAAACATACATAGCTTATGTAACATAGGTCTTTCACGGCGAAAGTTTTGCCCTTAAAAAATCTATAATGTAAAATAACGGAAAAATTGAGTGACCGTATAATATCTAAAAAATTTTTTTTGAGTCCAGAAAAATCCATTTGGGTATAAACATTGCTTCTACCCATTTATTATTAATATTCCAGAATATATTTTTTTTTCTAAATTGATTTCTAAAATTT
Organism: Oikopleura albicans; assembly: GCA_004367875.1. Taxonomy (NCBI): domain Eukaryota; kingdom Metazoa; phylum Chordata; class Appendicularia; order Copelata; family Oikopleuridae; genus Oikopleura; species Oikopleura albicans. The sequence continues at coordinate 779,968 of SCLG01000018.1, forward strand.
ATACCGTGTTATCCGTCGTCGATTCGATTCGCGTTTCGATTTGATCGAATTGTAAATTGATGAATTATTAATTCAGAATTAATTAATGAAGGGTACAAATTATTTATAGAGCACACATAGTTTATCTACAGTGTGAAAATGTGAGGTCTTGTGTGCGTAGAAAAAAAATTTTGTCATGAAAATCCCCTAAAACCGGTTACCAGTCATTTTTGATATTCCTTCGTTTTCCGAAAAATGGACATTCTAAGAAATTCATGATAATTATCATAACTTTCACACTAGGAGTCAAAAAACACGTTTGATTTTAAATATGAATAATAATATCCAAAAATACTGTAAGATATCTAAATTTCCATTTTTAGCTTCATGCAGATTTTTTTGGCACGAGCAAAGATTGTACCCATCTTGGTATGTTGTCCCACCTTTTCACGTAGGGTTAATCGTATTATTAACTAATTGGGGTATGTAACCGCGATACGATAACAACTTCGAAAAAAAAAATTGTTGAACTGACATTGAAATAGAACATTTATCGCACATCATCAACCTGGAAGTACTCGAGTTAATATCTGCTTTATTCGTTTTTTATTTATTCGTTTTTGGTATATATGATCGACCTAATCCATCATTATAGTGTCACGCTTCAAGTATATCAGTTGTTGTAAGTCTTACCTCATATTCAGTCGCGCGTTTACTTCAACATCGAATATATACCTAACACGCTTTCAACGAGTTCACTAGGTTGGGTCAACGCCAAAAATCAAAGATTCAGATCTGGAATTCGAATATCCACTTTTTCATTGTTAGAAAATTGTTTTTGTTTTATATATAAATTATATAATATAATATTTGATTGATAAAATTAATTTACGTTGAAAAAATTTGGAAACAGATCAGCAAAGATGATGATTTTTTTGTCAAAAAGTATGACACAAAAATGTATAAGTGTTAAAAATGGGTTACTACTATTAAATAATACTATTACATTAAATGTATCAAATTAAACATATCACAATTTCCAAAATATGTCTAATAATCGTTGAAAACATTTGTCAAAATGTTTGTTAAAACATTGGTTAAAACATTCATTAAAACATTTGTTTAAACATTTGTTAAAACATTTGTTAAAGCATTTGTTAAAGCATTTGTTAAACTATTTGTTAAACCATTTGTTAAAGCATTTGCTAAAACATTTGTTAAAACATTTGTTAAAACATATGTTTAAACATCTGTTAAAACATTTCAAATGTTACATTTGTTGAAAAAAAAAATATAATAGAATCTTGGCTTTACTTTTTTCGCCAAGTGTGCTGGATTTAGCATGGTTCAACTTTTATATACAGTGTAGTCAATTTCCGTGTCTTGAAAATAATCTTGGTTAACCGTTGGAATCTAGTACCGGAAATATCGGTCAACTAGTTTTATTCGCAAAGCATTCTTGACCAGAATATAAAGTTTTTATTGTTTACACATAATATGTAAAATTCCTGAGTGAAGATTTTTCCGACAAAATATTTATTTTTCAGTGCATTTTGTTTTCTTAAAAGTTTTTTTTTTGTTGAAGTGATAATCGCATAATGCTTTTAAAGACAATGGAAATCAGATTAGCGGTGGGGATCAGTCAAATTGGGGACATTTTTTTTTGCTCATAATTGGCACTTTTCCAAGTTTTTTTCGGTGTTTCAGATTGGGAAATACGTAACGTATATGTTAGATTAAAGGCTTTGATCTGAAAGGTCCGGCATTTGTTTGGAAGCCGTTTCGCTGAAGCGTTTTGAATGCGGATGTAAATCCGGAAGTAGACTTGACGTTCAATAAATGGCTATGTCGTGAAATCCATCCTAATAAATTATCAACACTCATAATTTATTGCCAAGAAAGCTAATCGCCTAACTTTAGGTAATTTATACATATTTCAATAAATAGTTTTGATATAAAAAATGTAAACTCTGGCAATAAAATATCCGAACATGAAGTAGCGGTGCATCATTCAATTGTGAAACCTTAAAGGGCGTTGAATATAAAAGTTGGAAAAATTGTTATATCCCGTAACGGGACTCCCGTTGTCACGTAAACTGGGTGGCTTATCAAAATGTCCAGTTTTAAATTAAAACTATTATAGTTATAGAATCCGAATTTCCTAGTAGTTATAAATTTGAACTACAAAAAAATGTGGGTATTAAAAACGCAGAAAGCCCAAAATTTATAATGAGGTATCATTATATTTCACAAAAAAAAAAATTTTTTGCTGATATTGTATCACTTTTTTCAATCCTGAAACGCGCAAATTATCGAAAATCAAACCAATTAGAACTTTCGCGATAATAACAGGTTTTCCGGCGTTGGCGAGAATTTATGGCTCATAAATGTCAAAAAGGGGGCTCATCCGTGAAAAAAAGCAACCTTTCCCAGTTCAATTAGAGCTAAAGTCAGAAAATGGTTCTCACTCGGCCTTTTTTATTTTCGCAGCCGATAACAAATCACGAAAAAAGTCGTTGCACAACCGTCATCTTTATTAGGAAATATTTATTAAGTTAGACAATTTTCAGATATAAAAAATAAGGTTTTAATACAACAATATGAACTTGCATTAATGCATTCGGAATACATGGGCCATATAACATGGCTAAGTTCACGGCACATTTCATGATACATATATTCGGACTATAACCGGGATTTCTATTGAGAAATCATTGTACAAATTTTATCAGAAATCCAAATTTTATCAGAAATCCGTGTAAAAAATTTACCCACAAAATCTAGAAATTTTCATCAGCCAAAGTTTTCGATATAATCGAACATGCGCATTTTGCCCTAATAGTCGAAAAGTCCAAATATGTAAATTGGATGATATTATCATCATTGATATAAAATTGCTATGTTTCGACGAGCGGTTCTGGTAACAAAAACGTTGAGCGGTTAAAAGTCAGAAAGGTTCTCATTCGTTTTTTTCTCATTTTTTCAAGCGATAGCACATCATGAAAAAGCGTCATCTTTTTTTTGCGTTTATGATAACGGAAGGAGGTTGAAAATTTTGAAGTTTCTCACTTGAAGATAGTTAAACCCTACTTGGTTTGCAAGTATTTCTTTTGTCATTTTGTGATAATAGAGCTTTTCGTGTTGGAAAATAGTTTCGATAGCGGAAACATTTTTTTAAGTGTTAGAGTAAGATCTTATTAAGTAAAATCGGATTAGGCATAATGTGTGACGTTTTTGAAACGTTGAAGAGACTTTTGAAAAACAAAAATCAGGAAATGCGGACGTCGCCAAGTGAATTTGATTAAAGTACGTTTCATATTAAATATATAAAATCTGTTAGTCAATTTTATAAAATAGACTGTCATTCATAGACTATGAATCATAGTGCTCGTGTAACCAGTCCCAGCACAGAGCAGTCCCGCGAATTGGGGAAAACTACCCGTTGAACTAGGTCCAGGACAGAGCAGCCCATAGACAGTAATATCATAATTTCCTAGATTACTATTGTAAATTATCCCCGAAAATGGTAAAAAGTTTACCTTTGTGTAACAGCTACACAATTTTCAAAAATATAAATTTGAAAAAAAAAGTCATTTTCAGCTCATGAAATATCCTGTATATTATTATATTTGTTTTAGTAGCTCAGAAATCAAGTGGATCACAATTGGTCCCTACTGTGCGGTGAAGGGTTATTTTACTTTTTTAAAGACTATACATTTGTATATTATGGCGACTCTTACTTTACAGATTTAACTTTATACAAAAATGTGAAATACAAAAAAAAAAGATACAGAGTCCAGAATATACAAAATACAAAAAGATTAAGTTGAATGCTTAATGAATATGACATAAGGGTCTACCTTATTAGCATGATCCAATGTATTTATCCTTTTAAGACATTTACATATCCCGGTTTGAGTCTATTGCGCGAGTGATTAGCACAACATTCATTAGCATAAAAAATTGGAGAAAATTGGCCCCAAATCGATATTCAAACGGTATAAAAAAGATCGATTGGCCTCTATTTTGGATTCCAATACTAATCCGGAAGAAATGACAAACGGTATAGACAAAGTATCCCGGGATTACTGTTTTTTATCATTTTTTTTTCATCCAAATTCAAAATGTCCATGGCTTTCAAGGTTTNAAATCGGATTAGGCATAATGTGTGACGTTTTTGAAACGTTGAAGAGACTTTTGAAAAACAAAAATCAGGAAATGCGGACGTCGCCAAGTGAATTTGATTAAAGTGCGTTTCATATTATTAATATATATTTATTTAAATATTATAAATTATAATAAATTTTAATTATTTAAAATATATAAAATCTGTTAGTCAATTTTATAAAATAGACTATCATTCATAGTGCTCGTGTAACCAGTCCCAGCACAGAGCAGTCCCGCGAATCGGGGAAAAACTACCCGTTGAACTAGGTCCAAGACAGAGCAGCCCATAGACAGTAATATCATAATTTCCTAGATTACTATTGTAAATTATCCCCGAAAATGGTAAATAGTTCACCTTTGTGTAACAGCTACACAATTTTCAAAAATATAAATTTGAAAAAAAACGTCATTTTCAGCTCATGAAATATCCTGTATATTATTATATTTGTTTTATAAGTAGCTCAGAAATCAAGTGGATCACAATTGGTCCCTACTGTGCGGCGAAGGGTTATTTTACTTTTTTTTAAAGACGATACATTTGTATATTATGGCGACTCTTACTTTACAGATTTAACTTTATACAAAATGTGAAATACAAAAAAAAGATACAGAGTCCAGAATATACAAAATACAAAAAGATTAAGTTGAATGTTTAATGAATATGACATAAGGGTCTACCTTATTAGCATGATCCAATGTATTTATCCTTTTAAAACATTTACATATCCCGGTTTGAGTCTGTTGCGCGAGGGATTAGCACAACATTCATTAGCATAAAAAAATTGGAGAAAATTGGCCCCAAATCGATATTCAAACGGTATAAAAAAGATCGATTGGCCTCTATTTTGGATTCCAATACTAATCCGGAAGAAATGACAAACGGTATAGACAAAGTATCCCGGGATTACTGTTTTTTATCATTTTTTTTTTCATCCAAATTCAAAATGTCCATGGCTTTCAAGGTTTCATGATCGAACAGGCACGCTTGATTGGCGCGCCGTTTCCGGATAATAATTATTTGAAGCGTCTTCCTTTGTTGAAAAATATATAGCTTTTAGGGTCATTATCAAAATTTGAAATGATTGATTATAAACGTTTTATATAAATCATTTAGTTTAAACTCCTTAAGTTAAGGTAGCGGACCTTAACCTGTAGACTCTAACTCTGTGGATAGTGTAGACTCTACACTATAGAGTCCACACTGTAGAGTCCACACAGACCTATTTTTCATACAGTCAGGTACATTTTAGATTTCGGAAAAAGGTGCACACGGCGAGATATATGCACAATGAGAGAGACATGCACATTGGCCGATCGCGGACTTATGTACCTAACTTAATAACAACTCTTTTTGTATACTTTTCTTTTGACACTTGTTTAGTTTAACTCTTAGGGATCACTGTGTGACGGCCTATGTGCCCCCATATTATATGGGCCATATCTCATCAAAACGACCATAAATCAAAAATTGCTGATAGACGGGCCAAACCAAATTTCATGGAGGAAATTTTGAAACAAAAATCGGAAAAAAATTTTGCAAAAAATTTTTGCAAATTTTTTTCTAAAATCTTCCTGAGATGACCTTGGAGACATCGGACGATTTTTGTATTAGTCTAGATGGATTCGTCATGCTGGGGGTACCCCTTAAAATAGTTTTTGCAAAGAATTTTATCATTTAAAAACGGCCGTAACAGGCTTGTGTGATGAGTTAAGAGTTTAGAAACTAATTTAGGAGAAAACTAAAATCATATTTTTTTTTATCAATTATCCCATTAAAACGCGACTTTAAGCATCTTCGAACCAGGCGAGATAAATAAACTTCTGCGGTGTATTACGGTGATTTTCATTCAAATTGCACGAGTGATTTATTATGCAAGTGTGGACGTGTTTAAAGTGGTAAGAAGATAGTGATGAAAGTGATGAACCCGCCTCATAAAAGCGCGCAAAAGACTGATCAATCCAAGCAAGAAAGTCAAGGTGTGATTAACTAGTATGAGAAAGACGTCCAAAAATACACCAAAATACCATGTTAAAAATATCAAAAACATATATATGTCAAGCCATGAATATAATTTAAACCTTCCAATAAAAAATCCAAGCCGCAAACGAGAAGGAAAAAAATTCTCAGGGAGAAATAAAACTAAAAATTATGGCGGGTTTTTTTTTTACAAATATTCTCAATTGGCATCTTTTTGGAAGATGAAAAGGAATTTTGTTTGTATAATTTTCTACAAGGCGGCATAAACTAGATTTTCACTATGAAATAGTTTCTGATCCTGGTTGAATTAAAAAATGCCGGAAATCGGTTTTGGAGCAATATTTCTATGTTTTTACCTGTATTGTATTTTCTAATTATTTCTGTAGAATATATAACGCGATAATTATTTTCAAGCTCCTAAATTATGTTGAACAAACGTAAAGGACATATTTTTTTCAAGGAGTATTTTTAGTGTGGGTAATATCAAAGTTTACCGGCTGGGAATCGACGTATACGAAATACTGGCCTAACGACTTGATTTTTTTTTCAGAAATGATAGAAACTAGAATTTTGGCGGTTATTGCGGTTTTGTTTTCAACCAGTACAATTTGGAGGGTTCTTAATGGTATCATAAACTCCGCAGGGGTCGATTACCTCTAAAAATTATTTAATGGATTAATTTAAGCAACTTCAAAAACGGGTAAAAATCCCAGGCGACCATCGTTTTGCCCGGCTGTGACCGAAACAGTATATTTGGTTCAATGTCCTAAAGTTAGAAATGTCTTTGAAATATAAATACAAAATGGATACCATATGATTTTTGAAATATGCATTACGATAATGAAGGTCTGTCGTGAGTTTTTAAACAATGACTAGATAGACTCGACACTTCCACGTGTCGTCTAATATATATATTTTTATCTCAATAGAAAGTTAAATATACTACTTTGTAATGATAGTGTTTGTAAATATTCATCGTCCATCTGTCAAGAAAAATGCACCTGAACGGTCAATTTCAATTTTGTTTTTCCCCTTTCAAACAACAAAAAACTTGCCTCCTTGAGTATTTTTGTTTTTTTTTGTTTCCATTCTTGCAGCTCGCGTACTCGATAGTTTTAAAATGGTTTTGAATACTCCAGTCTATACGCGGTTGTTTCCACTTTCAGGTAATATTTTTTTTGCGAACTATAAAGTCGATTCGTTCAATTTTGAAGAATCAAAATAAAGATCATAAAAATCATTGGCGGTGTGGAACATTCGCCATTTTGGGATGCTTCCTATCTGATGTCACATCAGTGATGTGGTTTCCCTTGCTGATTACGAAATTCGTAATGTGTACAGATTGTTTGAAAAAAGTTACGTTTTTGGTATATTTATTGCCAAAAAGATTTTTCAATGCTTTTCTATGTTGTGAAAGTTTCACAAACTGGTAGCTAAACAATAATGGCATACATCGTGGGCGGATATAAATGTATCAGTGACAGATATTGGGACTAACATGAAAAAATTTAAATACAGTTGGTATGGTAACGAAGTGACACTTTTGTTTCCGATTTTTTTTTGTGTCAAAAACTGTCACTTCGTTCCGTCACTTTTGCCCAATTTTTGCTCACAAACGCCGAAAAGTGTCACTTCGTTCCCTCACTGTCATTTAGTTACCTGTCACTTCATTACCACACCAACTGTATATCGGGGTGAAACATACCGACGCACCCGGTGTATGTGACTTTTGCTTTAAACTTTTATGTTTTTTACATTTATGGTATAGAATCAATTGTAATTTTAAATGAGTTTTTGGACAGATTTTATGTGTTTGTATCTTTAGTTGATCCATAGTGTGCAGGTCAAGTTAATCTTAACCCTTCAATTGTTTAGTATGATTAGCATGCGTAAACCACATCCGCCCAAAGTCTGCAGGTTCTACCTTGTCTCAATTGTATTACGAGAGCGACGAGAAGTATTAAGAGTCCAATTTTGGAAAGTGGTTGTTTACATGGTTTTCAAGACGATTTCCCACCACCTGCTGCGACGAAACTTTTTGAATGCAGTCCATAAATGTTGTATTTGGGCAATGAGCCAAAGTTTAAATTGCGTTTTTTCCGAATTTTAAACAGCAGAATGGACAGACTAGCCTCGAACAATCTGACAAATTGTTATTCTTATTCATTTGTGGACAGCATTCATAAAGTTTTGAAATTTAAATTTTGAATTGAATTTAGAAATTAACAACCAATACCAACATTATTTTCAAATGTGTTGAAAGAAATATTCAGTTTTGATAGGCTAACCAGCCAACTATAGTCCAAATTGCCTACGTATTGAGCCGATAACTGTTAAAAATAGTGGAGGGTTAACAGGGTTCAGTGAAAACGGGCAACCTCTAACCGATCTAGACTACTTTTTCATTAATTTAGTTTTTTATTGCTAAATTTTTTTTTATTTAATTTTTTTTTTATTTAATAAACAAAAATTGTACAAATACAAAAAATGATTTAAGTTAATAACGCGATTTACTAGCCGGTAGTGTTATGAAAACGTGCCCTTTAAAAAATTAGGCTCAAGGTCGATTTTCAGAATTTTAAAATGCGCCCATTCAGGCATAAGCGCCCTTGCCGGTCAAGTTTTTGGATACCACAAATTTTGGGCCAAAAAACACCGGGTTTTTAGTAGCCAGATTACTGTACACTACTAAATGTCCCCTTTTTTAATAGTTTTTACTCGAAGGTGGAACGAGTAGTCAGCGGTAATTTTTTTTTTGGTTTTACATTGTTTTGTATAAGGTGTTTTTGGGTTTGTTTAATGTTCCATTTGTATAAAATGTTGGCCACATTCACAGTTGAATTGTTTCGCTAAATAGAAAGCAAGCTGTGGTAATCCTCTTTGACAGTGATACGAAGTATGTTTACTGAAAAGCAATTTTTTTCATTAAATTGAATGTATGAACAAAACATGCGTAAAACTTTTATTTGGTAAAATTTCATTGTTAGATCTTGGTGTTGCGTTAAATCCCTCATGCTAGTTAATTTTCAGTACAATTAAACCTTTACATTCTCAAAAACACAATACAAAAAATATGGCCCATTTCCAGAAAAGGAATTCAAACAGTCTGGACATCATATGTAATCAAGTCACTTTTTGACCTCATTTTCGAGTTTTTTTTCACTCAAGAATATTTTTTTTTCTTCGTTAATTCCCACCGGTTAGGGAATACGTCTCGGATTTTAGGTCGCCACTTGATAGTGAAAAATACACAATGGAAGTCAAAAGGGTTACAAGAAAATAAATAGGCGCTCTAGGGGTTAAATACAGTTTTTGTACAAAAACTTGTAATTGTGTGAGTTTGTTCAAATAATTATTTAATTGTGTTTTGTTATGCATTGTTAATTTTACATTTTCTGTGCTTATTAAAAAACAAAAATACCAATATAAGAGGGCATACCATTGCCCAAATAAGGGCCGAATTTCTATTTAGTGGGTAACTCCTTGTACCCAATTTACGAAAAATTACCAAATCAAATGGATTTCTAATACATCTAAAACTTTATATTCAAAAAACAAAAATATGGCTCCTATCCAGCAAAAGGAAATCCAAAAAGTCTGGACATTTTTTTCTTTATCTGTCAAGTTTGTGTGTGAAAAACTTTGTCATGGGTGTGATACAGCACAGATGATCTTTTGCAAAACCAGTTTGACTTTTTCTGGGAACAAATTGGGCGCTTTCTTTACAAAAAAAGGGTAGTCAATGCGATTAGTTTTTTTTTTACTTAGAGTACAAAAAGTCAATTTGATGCTGCATTTTCTGAAAAGCGAACTCACGCAGAGCAGTGGGATTGAAGATGCCGAGATGTTAATTTTAGCTTGACAAAATATAATGCCGAATAGATAAAAGCGGCTCGTAATTAGCTCATCATACTTTCATCATTGCGAGAAGGGCTCAATGAAAGTCTAATTGTCCATTGGGACAAATGCCCACTGACCATTTGTGTAAGGTCTTTACAGTAAAGACCGACATAAGTGAACGCTCGTTTTTAAGAGTATTAAAATACAAAATTTAAAAAAAACGAGCTATTGATCCGCACCCTGTGGCACGGACTTAGTTGGAGAATATAGCAAATGGCGAAACCTAAAAAGGGAAGAACCTGAAAAAGTTTCGTTTAGTTTTATATTTTCGCTCAAATCAGGCTGTGGCCACCCTGCGACAACCTTGACCGCCAAATCACCGTGACCTGAATATAATTTTGGTTTCTAGATTTTGATCATTTTTTGTACAGATTTTCGTAGATATCTTGTGGGCACCTCTCAAAAGACGATAATCTACCCTGGCCATCTAATTTAATGGTGATTTCTTAAAAAGTGAATTCACGCAGCGCTCTGGGATTGAAGATGCCGAGATGTTAATTTTTGGTTGCCAAAAAACAATGCCGAAAAGATGAAAGTAGTGTTCAATTAACTCATCATACTCTCATCACTCCAGTGGAAGTCTAATAACCGTATTTGAGAAAATCCAGCTCATAACTGTCTCGTAGAATTTATGGATGACAGACGCCCGTGTTTTTTGTGTGTTTGGTTCAATCAATGTTTTTTCATCTCCAAGGAAATTGTGCTTAACCGGATTTATCGAAATGTGTCGCTTATACGGTATAAGTTATGCCAAATTAGAGTAGACATTGCATTAGACATTATATCCGTGCAAAGTTTGCACTGCAAACCCACACTTTTCTCACGATCGGAAAAAGCTGGTTTCCGAACTCTCCAGAATAACGTTCATCCATATTTTTTATGTAAGTTAATATTTTTAAACCGCCCACCCCTGGAGTTTTAGACCGGAACACAATAGGTGTTCGGAAAAAAACTTGGACGTCATGATAGGTAATCAGGGCACAGAGTTTTGTCAGAACAGAATTCTGGAAAAACTGAAAAATAGGTCGAATTATTAGTTTTTTTTGTCGATTATCACTAAAATGGCCGATTTTGGCCGGTTGTAGACTAAACAAGTATTAGTAATACTTTAGTTTTGTAAGAATAATACTAATAAGATATACATGTAATAACAATAATATGATAATAAGATATGATTTCTGAAAGTTGCGCTTACACATAAAAATTCATTTTACAAAAATTCTTTTTTGACAAACACAAAATACCGTACCTTCGACAGAAATTTTGGACTACAGGGTACACAACTGGAAGGTCGGGCGGTAATTTATTAAGCATTCGGTCTATTTTTATTGTGTGTTTATTTCTATTTAACCAACATTAAAGTGAACTTTTGTGGCGTCAAAGAAGGCCGTATCAATGTAGTCAAATTCAAACCAGATTTCATCATAGTTGACAATTTGTAGATTATCGATGCGGAAAAAGGATCCCTTTCCCGAGGTCGGGGTCACTCGCAGGCGATTATCAGTGATTTGGAAGTTGCGCACGACATCCGGAAAGACGATGTCGATAAAGTTCATTTCCGACCAAGTGTCGCGACGCCTTATTGAAGATCGCGCCCGTGTCTTGCGCAGCGTGTTCGGAAATGAATAAACCGCAACTGAATTTTCGTTTTAACCATTTGGAAAACGGAAGTTACGAGAATATAACTTTTAGAGAGAATAAATTACGGACGTTTTTCACAAATACTGCGGGCGAAATTTTTTTAAATCATCGAAAGAGAAAACTCATTAGAGCGCAAATTTCCGTTTTTAGAATTTTTGTTATAACTTTCTCAAAATTATCGATAAATCAATAGAAAGTCCGTATTAAGAGAAATCGTCGGACTCACGAAAATATTTTTGGGACGATTGCTCCTATTTGGGACGCTTTTTCGGCCAAAATGGGGCCATTCTAATCGGAAAATGATCTTTTTTGTGACGATGCTCCTTTTCTGGACGCTATTTCCGTATTGGAAGTAAGGACTGTATTATATAAAATCCCGATAATTTTTTTATTTTATTTTTAGCGATGTATTGAACATAAAAAAAATATATTGAGAAGAATTAAAATAATTCTGAAAAAAACTACTGTTTTTTTGTTAGAAGACAATACTATTACGATTTTTCAATTACGTATAATTAATAAAATAAATTTATTATGCATATTTTACTGTATCGAGTACCGTATCGCGTTACTCTTTTTTTCATTTTTTTTCCTCCGCAGGCCCCACGTACATCGAAATAATAATACCAGTACACCCCTCACCAGTTATGTTAAAAAAATTCGGTTATATGTTAACACTTTTTGGGCTCTAATAAACTTCCGTTTACTTCTCACGATACCTAGTTAGGCGGTGTACTAAACATTCCAAATAATGCTAAATCCGAAACAAGGCGTCGCAAACCGTGTACTAATTATCGAATAAAAAGGGGAAAAGTGTGCACATTTGCTCACCTAGGAGCAAAAGAGTTAATTCGACGAGCTAAAATTCAGCTTAGCCCTTGAACTACCATCACTAAAAGTTTAA
>SCLG01000018.1:829864-848424 GCA_004367875.1 Oikopleura albicans
TTTTTGTGAAAAATGTCCCCAAAACTGTCAAAAATGGACAGTTTATTACAATTCACCCAATACGGACAATATTTTCGAGAATCAAAAACGTCCGTATTGGAAGTAGAAACTGTAGTTAATATAAATCTGTCATTAATTTAATATTATTGTAGGTTTTTCACGGAGAAGATCAACGTGATAAAGATGAAGAAATGACTTCGAAAGTAAAACACCAATTACTAGGCATCGACGATATCTGGCGAAAGAAAAAAATTCTTGACTCTTTGCCCGGGACCGTAAATTTTCAAGGAATCAGGTTTTCATTTTTAATTCGATCACTACTATCATAAGAATGGAAATTACAGTATAATAATTAAAAAAAAACTTTATTCATTATGATTCCAAACAGTGAAATGATAAACAAATACGTCTTAATATTGTCTCTGGACTCCCTATTATATTAAATCGAGCTTGCGTGTTTCTTATTGGTTTGCTTCTATTTTTGTTTTCAAGTCAGCCAATCCGCGTTTTGATCGCTATTAAGAGGAAAGAGGGGGTTGCATTGAATTCGGTCCTTGATTATTTGGTAAAAATAGATTCGGAAACATGAGAAAAATTATAAAAAAAAATGACAATAACATGAAAGCTCTTATTTTGTGTGTATTCTACCAATACAGAGGTGCCGCCAAGTAAGTGTCGTTTTTCCGAACGACAATTTTTCTATCAAGTAATCGACTATTACTAATAGCTATCTTTTCGAACAAAATGAACAAGGCATGTAGGGAACAATTTTCAAAAAAAAAACTACCCCTTAGTTGGCAATCCCTTTAGATGACCGTTTTTTGCAAACGTTTAAAAAATTTTTATTTTAGAAATTCTAAGGGTAATCTTAAAATTCATATTGAAAACGTATTTATCAGTTACATCGCGATTTGAAGACGAAAATGCGTGCTTTGAAAATACTTGTCTAAATGACGGAATCTGCGTGGATCTAGCCGGCGACTTCACTTGTAGATGTAAATTAGAACATTATGGGAAAAAGTGTCAACATACAAAATATCACACTCCGCCAAAACTCGAAATTCCGGTTATATCTGTGAATACGCTTGATGTACGCATAAAATGGATTCGACCCCCAGAAGATCCAACAATCGGCGCCATGGTTGAAAGTATCCGGATGTGGAATGAGGATTTGGGAATCGACAAATTCATCCAATCAAATGTCACCGAAATTACGTTTAAAGTTAATTCAGATACTCAATACATCTTAAACTTTCAAGGTAAGATTTAGTATTCGTGGGAAATTATGCTCTTTTGAAAGACCAACTTTTGCAAAATTTTGGTTTCTTATCAAGTTTAAAAAATACTACTAAGGCACCAATAATACAACTATTTTAAGTGATATATGCAAATGGACTACGCTCGCTGATTCAAGTCATCAAATTTCGTTCCGCCCCTGAAATTGAGGCACCGGTGGTTTTTGAGCGAACCCATGAGTCCGTTTCACTCACATGGGAGTTAAACCCGACAATCAACCAGTATCAAATCTATCAAATCAACAAAGGCGAAGAAGGCGAAAACCGGCTAGCCGAAGTTGTGTGGCACGGTAATACAGTACCGGCGACAATTTACGGGCTTGAGCCAGATTCGCGTTATAAACTGGCGCTAATTGGCTACATTGAAAATGGCGTAACAAATACGCAAGAACTTCAAGTACGAACAAGACTTGAAAATCCTCAAATTGATTGGACAAATTCAAAAGTTGGTTGGACCTCGGCGGTTATTACTTGGAACAAAGTACCCCGATCGCACGGCTATAAGGTAACGGTTTAAAAATGATTTTTTTTTTTTTTTCAGAAATTGTACAAAATAGGCGAAAATTATTCAACAACAGTTTTAATTATGTTTATTTTTTTTTAATATCTGATTAAAATTGTTTTTAACAGTTTAAGAATAATTTAAAAAACTGTTGAAAAACTGTTGAAATGTTTTTAACTTGTTTTAACTATTTTTAACTGTTTTAAAACTGTTTGAAAACTGTAATTTTCTATTTTCCAAAAATGAAAAACTGGAACCAATGATTTTTATTTCAGGTTCTTATTTACGATGATTATTACAAAGAAAATGTCATTGATGAGCGTATTTTAACAACGGAAGAAACATCAATAGATGTCCAAGACTTGGATTACGATACCGCTTATACCTTCGAGATAATCGCTCTAGCGGAAGAAGAGGACGATAACTCCCCGCCGACCGAGAGTTCTTTCACGACCGAAGTCAAACCAATCATTTTCAACAAGATAATTCACGTCAAGGTGGATAACGTGCGCACTAGTGAGGCGCATTTATCGTGGGATTGGCCAGATTATGAAATCACGCGGCAATTGTTATACTACGGAAATGAGGAGTCTTTTGAAATCGACACAAGTGCCAATAACTTCACGATTGACTCATTTGTGCCATTACAGTTAGGGTTAGAAAATAAATTTGATTTTATGAATGA
Source organism: Oikopleura albicans (assembly GCA_004367875.1). Lineage (NCBI taxonomy): Eukaryota > Metazoa > Chordata > Appendicularia > Copelata > Oikopleuridae > Oikopleura > Oikopleura albicans. The sequence goes on from SCLG01000018.1 coordinate 832,347, forward strand.
TAAAACACGTTAATTTTTGATGGAATTTGTCACGTGTATTTTGGTGTCATTTGACCCCCCCAATTTTGTTCTTAAAAATTGTTAACCCTTGGTAGTCATATGTGGTGAGTTTGGTAGCGTATGACGGCGAAAATGTGCCAAGTGAAAAAGGTCAAGGGACGATTTTTACAACGGCGCCAAAAATGGGCGAAATACATTCAGACGCAACCGAGACGGAGATCACTTACAAATGGCTCCTAGTTGAGAATGCTCGACAATTTTTTTACCGGTTCGATGAAACCGGCCCGTTTAAGCCGTTGATGAAAGAACAGACAGTTTTGCGCCGTGCGGACTTGACTGATGATACCGCATATATCTTTGAAATATACGCCGAAATTGATGACATCACAAGCAGGGTTCGAAACATGATTTTTTACTTAAAAATTGCAAAACGTAACTCTTCTACACCAAATGGCCAGTATACTGACTGTCAACTCATGATGTGGTCAGTTTATAATAAAACAAATAATTTATTGGAGCAGAAAAAAGCCAACCTAGGATATCCAGCACATGTGACAAAAATATATCAAAACAGGTACCCATTAATTTACCATAAAAAAATCATACGGCGAACAGTTCGCCGCGAACTGTTAACCTTCATCTTAACTCTTTGGTGCAAAACGTGGTCACCGACTTTGCCACTATCTTTCCCGCAAAATAACGATTACTTTAAATTTTGCAAGATAATAAATTTGGAACCCTAACCACCAGGACCGACACCGAAATTGTTTTAACCCGTACGGCACCGTTGCTAAGTACAATAACCGCTTCTCTCGTGTCCGGAATGGAATCGCGTGGCGCCTTACTCATGTGGGCCCAACAGGAAGATTTTGATGTTTTTTCGATCGACTCCGAGCCGCCAATAGCCATGATAACCAATTCGAAAAAATACACAAAAGAGTTTTTTGTGGATGGAGAATTAACCTCCGTCGAACTATCGGATTTACACCCGGGAACCCAGTATAATATTTCTGTTCAAGGTGTCATAGCGCCAAAAACAAACCCGATAAGATCGACAAAAATTTATTTGACTATAACTACCGCGCTGGAAATGCCACATTTTATTACAGGTTAGGATGTGCACTAGAACTAAATTTGCTCTTTTTTGGAAAATAGCAATATTAATTGGCAAATGGACCTAATGTGATTGTTTTTCGACGTTTGACAAGAATTTTACCAAAAAAGTATTTCTATTTTTGACGGACGATAGTTTTGATCTTCTGAATGTTGTTAATTTAGTTTTTTGACTATGATTAATTTTTAGTAGTTTTTTATACTACAAATTATTGTTTCTTTTTATTCTTGAAAATTTAGTCAGGTATACCGGGTATCCAACCTCAACTACTACGTTTTTGTCGCTATTTAGGCTTAAAAACGTATCAGTTGAGGTTGGACACCCCGTATATACGGTATATAATTATAGATTCGAAGTTTTCGACGTTTACGAATAGTTCGATTATGGTCCAATGGAGCGAGGTTCCGCGAGCTTTCCAATACGAAGCCAGACTTGCCGAACAGCAAGATCGTAAGCCAAAACGCATTTTGGCAGCAATGAAAAATGAGGCCGAATGGAGGGGGCTTGAGTCAAATCTACCCTATTTAATTCAAGTCAAAGCCGTTTCTGAAATGGACAACGTGCCGGATTCAAACTGGGCGGAAATTGAAATTTCAACCAGGCCTTCCGCACCAAATGTCGAAATTATTTCAAGATCGCCCGAAGAACTTCGCTTATTACTCTCAGGCCCAGCTTCAACATGATAGATATTTCTATATTTTGCGGGCCCGTTCTGTACCTCAATAGGGTAATTCCATCCTATAAAGCCCAGATTCTCGGACCGGTTCTGTACTCTAATAGGGTAATTGTAATCTATGAAGCCCCGCTTCGCGGGCCAATTTTGTACCCTAATAAAGTAATCGCACCTATGTATCCCCGCTTCGGGCCCGTTCTGTACCCCAATAGGGAATCGCATTATTAGCACCGCTTCTGTAGTCCAATAGAGTAATTCTATCCGTTGTAACCCCGCTTCGCGAGCCCATTCTGTACTCCAATAGAGTAATTGCATCCTATGTGGCCCGGATTGCGGGCCAATTCTGTATCTAATAAAGTTATCGCATCTTATGTATAACAAAAACTAGCCTTAAAGCGATATATCTCTAAAAAGGTGCATTAGCTTTATGGATTAGTCCGCTACGATACGAGTTGAAGGTATCACGGAACGCTGTAACATTTTTTTGCTCAACAATGTTCCGTTAACGTAGCCTTGCTCTTAATTTAATGTTATAATAATTTCGTTGTTGATAATTTTGAACCTGGTGCAGGTGTCGAGAAAGGCGATCAGATTTTTTATCAAATTGCAACTGACTGGGACGAGTTAAATACAATCGAAACCTATCCGCCAATTAACATTGAAGATGACAATCCATCTTTTGAGTTTTCAATCGAAGACCTCGAAAGCAGCAGCGATTATATGGTACGACTCCGGACCCGAAATCACAAATCAAATTTACTCAGCTATCCCGATTGGGTCATGGTTCAAGGTCGCACCGAACCGGCCCCGCCCGCGATGAACTTTGATGCAAGTTCAAATTCGATTTCGATTTCGTGGGATGCGGCGGTTGAAGTCAGGGTTTGAAATGAGACATGCGTTTAATAACAAAAAAACAGGTATTAAAAGGATTTTTGATCTATTTTAGGTAAAATAAAGAAGTTTGAGATTTCAAACCCTGGTTGAAGTAATGGAAGTGGCCATCCAAGTCAAACAACCCAAATTAAAACTATCCAAAGTAATTGATATAACGTCCGAAGAAAATCCGGTAATAATTACGGATTTATACCCGAACTCCTTATACAGCGTGCGTATCAAGGCCACTGGGAGTGATAAAGGGCAATTTCAAAAGACTGCCTGGTCGAAAAATGTGGAAATGAATACTGCGGCCGAAAGACTGATTGGACAAGAAACATTTAGGGGAAATATCAATTTGGACAAAGATGGATCTATCACAGACCAAAAAACAAAGAAAATGTTGAAAGAACAAATCAAAAAGACTTTATTGGACACTTTTAATGAAGACGATATCGCCGAGATTACCATCGTATCTGCCTTACCTGATGAAACAGATTTCGGTACAAAATATTTTTCACTTTTGTATTGGCCGATTTGTTGAAAAATTGAGCTACGATACAGTTTTTATTCTAAATTTTTATATGCGTAAGAGTGTTACGATATTGCGTAATTTGTAAGGGATTATTCCGATAGTTTTTGATTTTCTCTGAGGATTTTATTTAACTCCGAAGGGTTCATTAGTCCAAAATATGGACTAAACACTCTAAATGGACCACAAATTATAGTAAACCGGGCTTAATGGAAATCGCTGAAACACAGGTCTAGTTAAATTTTATGAACACAAAAATATAAAACATAAAACGGAACTGATATTGTTTTGGCTTAACATGGTCACAACGGCCTTAAGTCCAAATTTGGACTAATGGACCCCTACGGATCATATGTCATTTCTAACCCTTGGGAGTTAACATCCAGCTAAACAAATAGCCACACTTAGCCAGTACTAGCCAATTTTGAACCGAAAACCAGCGGATGTAACAACCTATTATATAATCTATGACATTGAATTTAACTTGAATGTTCCGNTGTGTTTTTTCCCTGAGCTGGACAAATAAGTCTTTCTCAAAGTCTTGCTGTTAATTGTCAACCACACACAACATGTTTTAGGGTTTCGAATACAAAAATGAGTTAAATGATCGTTTCTCGAAAATTTCCCGCTCGTTTGCTTATCCGGCCGGTCGCTTTATGAAACTAATGAATTGCGCAATTTTCCGCTCGTTCGCTTATCTGGCCACCATTTTTTGCGCATTTTTCAGCTATTCCGCCTACGCCTTAGGGGTTTATCCGGCCGGGTGAGGGTTTATCCGGCCGTTTTTGGAAGGTGAAAGTGGCCGGATAAACCCTTAAGCGGTGTAGCTACACTTAGCCAGTACTAGCCAATTTTGAACCGAAAACCAGCGGATGTAACAACCTATTATATAATCTATGACATTGAATTTAACTTGAATGTTCCGGTCGACTACCGATCAGTGCATAGTTTATTGGATCCCCCACCGATGCCGACTGGCCTTGAAATTGCGCCAAAAGGGCGCGATGTTAACTCGTTACGCATTGAATGGAACGACTACGCCAAATCAGTCTAGGATATAAATCATAAACGCATTTTCCAATTATGCTGTTTTAAAAGTGAGTTTGCTTGATACTTGTCCTTTAAGGTTATCATGAGACCCAGCATAGATACTGGGCGTAAATTAAATCTGACTGCTCAGTGAGCAGTTCTCACCATTATTATTTTTTCTTTGTATATGTTAATAACGCGTGCGCGCGTGAAAAACTCACCTTTTGTGAGGTAAGCAGTCAGATAAAATTTTTGCCCTGTATACCGTTAATAAAATGTTTTTAGCCACCATGGACCATGGTTTTTATACAAAACTTGATNNNGTACGTTTTTTGGAGAATATCATTTCCCCTATGTCTACGTATAAATACATACCGTAAGGTCTCTGATGAACAATATACTTTTGTTGATTTTTACCTAGACATTTTTACGACGCATAATAGATTCTGAGATTATCGAAGTTTTTCAAATTTTTTTTTATATTCCTAACAATAGCTGCTGAAAATGAAGACGGTCTTCAATTGGAGTTTTACGAATACCGTTGTCGATGTAATCAGTTGGACAAAGAAATTCGTCGAGAAATTTTACCAGGTACCGAAACGACTACCCGCATAATGGACCTATTACCCGCTGATTTGTGTTCTATAAAATTGCGAAGCCAGGTCGAGTCAATTTGGTCGGCCTGGTCGGAGGAAATTACCGCCGCGACTTTACCGTCAGAACCCATGGTTAAAAAAATCAGCTCAAAATCGTCATCGGCATTAATTGAAATTTTTAACCCGTTTCCGAACACAAAGGGTTACGAAATTCATTATTATTGGTATAATAATAATGGACAAAAGGAAACGCCCAAAGAACTGCCAATATTCGCTGGAGATGTCATGCCGAATATTCAAGATATTTCAAAACGAGCCGAATTAAGCACTGAAAATGCGAGGCATATTATAAAACTTCCAAAATTGAGATCTGGCACAAAGCTTGGGTTGAAAATCAACAATAAGGAAACAGTAAAATGATCCGGGAACATACCGGTGCGTTTTTTAAAAATTATTTTTTCTTCAAAGTCAAATTTGAAAGTTGTGAGGTACCTTATATTGACTACAGTTGATGCGCACAAAACGCAACGCCCTACAACGTAACGGTACGCACACAACGTAACGGTTTTTTGAGAGACGAAAGCGTTGCGTTGTGTGCGCATCAGCTGTAATCGGTATCTATGATGATTTCTCATCCCAAAAAAAGTATTATGTAACGCTAAAATCATTGGTCGCTCAAAATGGGTTTATCGATATTTCGGATTTTTCGGAAATTCTCATTATTGAAACGGGTCCCGAAAAACCCCGACCCGCAATGGAATTACAATATACCGACGATAAAGAAATTGCTTTATCTTGGCTCGATGTGAAAGGCGCTGTTGAATATCGAGTAGAAATTCGAAGTCTGGATGCAGAAGGAAACTTGAGCCACCTATTACAGGCACAGACGGTCGCGTCTGGGAAACGAGAAAATACCGGAAGTAGGCTGTCAAAACTTACTTAGTATTTTATGTAATATTTGTTTTTTCCATGAATATTGAAGTTAATAGTTAATAATTATAAGACTCTTAACTCTCATTAGAAAACGTGTCTCTCTTTTATGTTTTTTTTTTCAATTGGTAATACAATTCGTACCAAAGTCGTTTGAATGTTCCGTTTGGACAGCCTAGCTGGGAGCCATTCTTTCAAAATATCACCCCCTAATGGCATGTCCGGAGTTCAATACGAAGTGCGTGTGTACGGAATTGCAGAAAACCGCGTCGAGTCCGAACCCGGTGAAATTGTCTGCTATTTACGACCGGCAACCCCCTCGAATATTGAAGTAAAAAGCGTCAAGAAAAATTCGGTGCGAATTGAATGGAGCAAGGTTCACGGGGCTGTTAGTTATGATATTCGGGTCAGTTCGGCAACCGGAAATGAAATCGCTTTTGCCGATGATGAATATGCCTCGGAAAGTGTGCTGGTTGAAGGACTGCCAAACGGGTACTCGTATATTATTTCACTTTCGGCCAATGCGGCTGAAGGGGTTAAAGGCGCACCGAAAACTCAAACCTTTCAAGTCAAAGTTGAAACTAGGACCAAATCATAATCTGTATACTATTTTTAAAATTAAAATTTGCTCACCATTTTTTGAGTTTAAAAATATGTAGAATCTAAAAATTTGAAAGTTCCTCAAATCTGAAAGATCAAGAAATTTGAATATATTCAAAAATGCAAAATCTACTCAGCTAGTTTGATGAAAGTTTGCTGCAGAATTTATTTTCTGAACACATGCAGATCTAGGATCATCAAAATAAATGTGTGGAAATATGAAAAGTTGAGAAATATAAAGTTCTAGAAATATTAAATATCTAGAAAGAAGTAAAATCTAGAAATATAAAAGATCCTCCAAATATACAATCAATTGGTATGTATATTTTGAACTTTGCTCTAAGTTGTTCCAGACACCCCAATTGTAAAAGTGCGCTCCAATAATGACGAGTACGTGGAAGTTTTTTTCGCCAAAGTGGACGGTGCCGATCATTATGTTGTGGCAATGTTCGATGACCGAATGCAGCCCGTCAGTGGCATCGACGACTTTGGCTCAATTCCGGCCGACCATTCCGGACATTTAAAATTTGACAAAAATCTGTTAAAATTTGGCACAATGTATAAAATAGCGATTGGCGCAATCAATGCGGGTGGAACATCATCACCTCGACTGGTTGACTTTATGGTTCCGCCATCACCAGTTAATATTGACAATATTAGTGCTAAAGACGGCAATGTGATTATTTCATGGGAACCAAGTGTTGGAGCAAGCCGCTATCAGGTCAAAGTTTATCTTGTTAAAACCGATGAAATGCTAAAAGAAACCTTTGTCACGTCTGACTTTAGCCAGGGTTTGATATTTTGTTATCTACTTTCTATTTTTTTAGAAAAAAATGCGTAATAAGCAGTTACAGACGCCAGCGCCGTAGGCGCGGAGCGTCTGTAACTGAATTACAAGTGCGCCTATTGGCTCATGGTTTTATATATTAAAATCAAAGCGTAAACGTACCGTCCTTTCTTCCATTTTTCATAAAAAGCGATCTTTATAGGGTAAAAGAAGCCCTAGTAGGACTCAGGATTGTACGCACTTTTCACTGGAATTCCATATTCCTTAAAATAAAACAAAAGTCAAACCCTTGATTTTAGTATCAATACTCATTTGTCGAGTAAATTGGCGTACCGTGTCGAAGTACGGGCGTATAACTCTGGTGGGTACAGCTCGGTCGCTACCGGAACGTACGGCATGGACATCCCATTGTGGCTTCAGTGGGAAAACTGGGGAGAATGTAGGTCAGATAGTGGTGAAAAATGCGGGTTTGGATCACGCATTAGAATGCGACAGTGTTCAATGTTTTCTAATAATCAGTATGGCAAAACTGAAAAGTTACTGGTCGATGAGTGCGAGCTAGGCTGTCCAAACAAAACCCGGTTATAACATATGCAGAAAGACGAGAATTTTTGGGGAAAAGTGGTCAGAGAATATAATAATATTAAATTGGTCCTGAAAGAAACTAACCGAAAGCACTACGGGGTGTCCAACCTCAACTGATACGTTTTGTAAGCCTAAAATAGCAACAAAAACGTAGTAGTTGAGGTTGGATACCCCGTATATGTCATTACTAGAACTGTTTTATCGATTAGAGGCTCAAAATTCATCTTGAAAAAAAAAAAATACAATTAAAAAAATGTCCGTAAATCTTTTCGTTGTTCCAAAAAAATTTTCTTATCTATTTCCAACACACTAGAAAGTTGTATGTTCGGTAATTTAGTTTATGCCTTTCTTTAAAAATTTAAGTTCAGACTTTTCATCTACATGTAAAACTACTGTCAAATAACTCCCTAACCACTTATGTTAACACCAGTGATCTTAACAAAGCTGGATTAGTTCAATACTTTTTAGACCGAAACGTATCGCAATTTCCAATTAGCTTACCAAACGCCTTACCCAGTTATCTTAACAAAATTCAATTATCTTAACACTTTCGGAGCATTTTTATTGTTAAGATAACTGGTCAGTCTCTAATTATTGTTTAAAGGGACTAATCATTTTGGGTTTTCTAGTTTTCACAGCCTAATACTAGGGCGATCACGCCGAAAAGGAACAATGCAACGCCGGAATGGACGACTGCTCTGAAATTGAGTCCCTTACCAAAAATAAACTTGTATCTTCGTCAAATAATGTGAAAAATATCACTACATTGACGGATAATAGTCTTTGTCAGACTTTTGACGAGTGTTGTTTGACGAATCCGCCAATGGCAATGGAATCATGGATCGCCGTCGATTTGGAAAACCGAAAAGAAATCAATTCGGTACGAATAATGATCGGGGCTGATCTTGGCTCTTTTGAGGTCAGGGTAGGTGATCATGAAGGCCGTGGAGAACTATGTCTAGCTCATCAAAAGTCAACGTTCAAAATTCGATTTATTTCGATTTAATTCGATTTAATTCGATTTATTTTGTATTTTAGTTGAAAAAATGGAAAAAAAAACTCGATTTTCAATAACGCATTTTAAACTTAAGTTTAAACTAAAGTTGATCCGATCTTGAAATCAAAATTGGCTATCGGGTTCTCTCACTGAAATTTTCTCTTTGATTTGGCGTTTTTTCATTAGAAAAAGGCGTTTTTGGACTTCTTGAAAAAAAAAAAATAATAATTAAAAAATTTCGAACTATATCAAAAGTTGTTATCAATGACGACCAAACCAATGGTCATGTTATGCAATCGACCCCTACAAGGACGCTTTATTTCGATCAAAAAGTTAGGTTACGAAAAAATGTCAATATGTGAAATTGAAGCGTGGGGTCAAACGGTGACGACATATTGGATGGACTGGTCTCCGTGGTCTTCCTGTAGTCGCTCTTGTGGTTTTGGTTTTCATCAACGAACCCGGCAATGTTTTGGGGGAGTTAATGGCGATATCGGATGTCGGGGGCTCCCTATTGAGGATGGCCAGTGTAGCGTTGGCCCATGCCCCAATGAAAACAATCTAGCCAGTGGAATTCAGGCCCTTGACTTTTCAAATCAAGAGTCAAAATTGGTGACGGATGGAAAAGATCATACGTGCTTTAAAACTGGATACACTTTTGAACCGTTCGTCGAAATTGATCTTGGGCGAGACATTGAAGTTCATACTATTCGCCTTAAATCGAGTGAGACGATTCCAGTTTAGGTTTAGGAAATTATTTTTAGGAAATTATTTTCACAAAAAACAATGGAAAGTTGTTCAATTTTCCTCAACCGATATTTTTATGCTTTATTTTTGGCTTTAATGATCTTGAATAAAACGGTATTCGAGTAAAACTGTCTAATTAAAATTTCGAACCTTGTCGTAGCTCTTGAAATAACCATTGGGGGCGATTTGTGTCATTTTACTGACCGCGGTCAAACGGAAATATCATGCGATAATTATCCGACGGGTGATAATGTGCGACTCAAAGCTTTTGGTTTGGAATCAACACTTTTACTGTGCGAAGTGGAAATCTACGGAAGTAAATCATCGTCGTGGGCTGCCTGGGGTGAATGGAGCAATTGCAAAAATGATTGCCACTTTAGTTTCGGGGATTGAAATACAAAAAAATCACACCTATGTAAAAAAGCAAAATTTTTGTCCGGATTCTGGACATTTCGACAAAAAAAAATACTCCATAAAGTTTCGTCTGAGAGCCGTTTATCAACGATTTTTGATATTGTGGTTCAGAGTATTTTGAGCGATTTCGTTGCATATTCCGGATGTGCCCAAATTAGTGTGATGCAATTAAAATTACGTAACTTTTTTGATCCCTACGTCAGTTTACGGAAGCGAACTCGCGAATGCGTAGGTGAACACGGTTCATGTATTGGCGAGTGGCAACAGTCAAATTGGTGTAATCAAGGGCCATGCACAAAACATGCAAATCTCATCAACAAAAACACTATAATTGAAATGGATGAAGCCTATGATTTCTCCCCTGCAACCCTATCCACCGATGGAAAAGTGAATTGTACACATGCCACAGCTGAACGAAACTCTTGTTGCACTTTGTCACGCAAAACAACTGAGCCCACAATGGGGATTGACCTTGGAAAGGTCAGGGTTTATGAAATATTTCTGGCAATGCTTACGAATTTTAAGCAATGGTTATACTGTAATTTGAATTTTTACAGTATCACATAGTCTATGTGGCATAGAGGTTAAATTTCATTCTACAGGGGTCATTTTACATGACTTATAATATATTCCAGAAAATGAGTCAACAAATTGTTTGACCTGAAAATAACTATTATCAAGTTTCAAAACCCTTGGACAGGTAATTGAAGTAAATACAGTCCGTGTTCTTTTGCCGGACAAAATTAGTTTCCCACGTCTTCAGGTGCGCGTCAGCGTCAACAATAATATTCAAAAGTCAACTCTGTGTGCTGAAATATTTGACATGCGCGAGTTAAACGGAAAATGGGCGGATTTCAAGTGTCGAAATAAAATTGCGGCGCAGTGGGTGATCATAACGGTACCGGAAAGTACCACCGAATTGGCCACTTGCGAAGTTGAGGTTTTCGGCGCTCCAATCAGATACGAAATTGATATGATAAATTCGGACTCGGTCGATTTGGACCAATGTTTGATGACCGATGATTTGGAACAGGCTTGAGTTCCAATTTATGCGAACCGTTGTTCGGAGAAAACTTTATCGAAGAAAACATTTGTGGGAAAAAATGTTTATCCCTGGGATGGCATGAAAACATTTCTGTGGAAATTGTGATGATTTCCATGGAATTTACCAATAAAAAAATTTTAGGGAAAAGTCGCCGAAAAACGCTTTCTTCAAAAACGTTTTTTAATAATTTTTTTTTCATAACGTCTTATTTGAATAACTTTCTAGGAAAACGTTTTTCGAGAACATTTTCTTCTATTCAGCGTTTTGCATGGATTTCCTCCGATTTTTCCGTATTTTCTAGATAGCCAGTTTTTTCCGCAAACGGGAATATCGCCATCTAAAAAATGCGGGAGAAAAGTGGGCTGAAAGTCATGGAACACGCCGAGTAGAACGTTTTTTCAATTTTTTTTTTTCAATTTAAATAACTTTTTTTTTCCAAAAACGTTTTCTCTCAACGACCACAGTGTTCAAAAATAGGTCGCTCGAGAATAATGAAGTTTATCACGCTCCGGTTTGTAACTCTCCAACAGGTCAATTCTCGCGATCTACTTTATGAGGATAAAACAGATATTTTACGATTACATAATGCTTATCGCCGCACAATTAAAGCCTCAAATATGTTTCAAATTCAGTGGAGTCGAGAATTATCGGAAAATGCGCGTTTTTTCGCCAAACAATGCGACTATAAACATTCGGTGAAAGCGCTCGCGAAAAAGATTATCGATTTCAATTATGGCGAGAGTATTGCGGCGGTCGAGGACGATTCGGAGCGTATAAACTGGGACAGGGTCATTCACGACTGGTTCGTAGCAAAACGCTTTTATGATCCAATCAAAAACACATGTTCTGGTAATTGTCGACCGTATCGGAATATCGTCAGCGCCCTCACGACCGAGATCGGATGTGGCGTAGCCCCCTGTAGAAATATTTTCGATGGGGAGAAGACAATTGAAAGCGGGCGAATTATTTTTTGCCAATATCGAGAGCAAGATCAAAAGAAAACTATGCCATATATTGACGGGCCGCCGTGCTCTGGATGTGGAGACGATTCAGTTGGTTGTGAGAATGAGTTGTGTCTTGGAAAATCGTTAATGATGTCGACATGTCCATTTATTACAACAACTCCAGCTCCGCCAGTCATCATAACAACAACAAAGGCAACAACAACGGCGTCCAGTGAGACACTCCTTTCAAATGCGACAACCACAGTAACAACACTATCCACAACCACTCAACCAACACTCACAGAAGTTGGCGGATTCATTCAAAATGAAAAATTCGATCAAAATGCTAAGTATTTGGAAACCGATCGGTTACAGTGGATTTTAGCGGTTCCAGGCAGGGTTTGTTGATATACTGAGATTGATAACAGAAAATATAACCTCGGTGGCTAATTAGTTTTCGTAAAACTGATACCGTATGTTTGCGCTTAGCTGTCGAGTGTTCTCAAGATCACTTTAGTAAAAGGCACTCATTTGTGACCCAACATATACTACTCACTTTAACATTGGCTTTAAAACTGATAAAAAATAAATTAAAAAAAAACTTGTCAAACCTTGATTCCAGGAGCCCAAGCTTATGAATTGACAATTATGGAAATGGATCTGGATCATGATTGTTCCGATTCGGTCATCTTTTGGGACAAAACGAAAATGACCGAGCTGTTGACTCTCCGATCGTGCGATCCCAAAATTAACCGACTCAAAATGACTAAAGAACCGGTTTATGTAACTGCCGGTGAAATTCTGATTGCCATGAGTGTCAAGTCACACAAGTCATCGCGCGGAAAAGGATTCAAAATGTACTATGAAGCCGTTCTTTCTTCTGACACCAGTTTATACACCACGCCTGACCCAGACTTGTGTAAATTATTAAAGCCCTGTGGGGTTGGTGGAAAATGTCATAAAATTGATGGCAAGGAACAGTGTTTTATCTTGTTACCTAGCACACAACTGTAATATTTTTATATTACTTTTCGATGGGGTATCAGGTTCGTTCAATTTGAAAAATGTACTACGGTCTCAAGTAAAAACACAAATTTCATATAATATGAAACGAGAAATGGAAGTAGATGCCCAACAATATTAAAGTGTATTAAAATGTGTATGATCTAACCTACGCGTTTCATACTAAAATATTTTTAAAAGAAAAATTAGTTCAAAAAATCAAACACTATAAAGGATTTTTATTGCGAATGTTCGTACGGTTTCAGTGATGTGAATGGACGTCACGGTTGCGTGGACGTCGACGAATGCAAAGTCGCCGAAAGTGACGATGATCTCGCCAAGTTTTATTCTGTCTTTTACGCATATCCCGAGTTCTATGATCTCGCGCTGAGCGGCGCGCTTTTCCACGCTAAAGATGAAGAGCTCCAAGAACTCATATCAAACGTGGCCGTTTCGTTAAAAAGTGCGGGCGGCGGCAACGAGTCGCTTTTTGTCCGGCTCAATAATTGTCGGCAATTTTGTGAGGGCACTTTCGATACGACGCGCTGTTTGGCGCAATGTATTATTTTGGATTACGATACAAATACTTTGTTAGATACCTTAACCCTCCAGTTGCCGTCATGTACAATGTCTTGTTCGACAAATTCGTATGAAACTTGGTCAGCCGTGTGGTTCAAAATAGAACAATTGTTTAAGAACATGTACACGTTTATTTTGTAGACAACTAAAATATTGTTCATTTCATATCCGTTCCAACAAAATTCACGTGGTGTCCCAACCGACACGAGAGAAGACGCTTGTCAATACTTTTTTTTATTGATTGGGACACCGCGTGGATTCAGTTGGAAGATAATTTATACATGTATGAACAACGGGGTTTTCTAGCGTATATCTCGAGTAAAAGTCCGTTTCGTCAAAAATCTGACATTCAAAAACGGACTTTCATGAGTTTTCATGAATAGTTTCATTCAATCCAAATTTTGAACCTTTCCATAGCTTGTTATAATATCTGCCTAGAACAGAAACTCAATCTCCCTCCAANTATTTTGGATTACGATACAAATACTTTGTTGGATACCTTAACCCTCCAGTTGCCGTCATGTACAATGTCTTGTTCGACAAGTTCGTATGAAACTTGGTCAGCCGTGAGGTTCAAAATAGAACAATTGTTTAAGAACATGTACACGTTTATTTTGTAGACAACTAAAATATTGTTCATTTCATATCCGTTCCAACAAAATTCACGTGGTGTCCCAACCAACACGAGAGAAGACGCTTGTCAATACTTTTTTTTATTGATTGGGACACCGCGTGGATTCAGTTGGAAGATAATTTATACATGTATGAACAACGGGGTTTTCTAGCGTATATCTCGAGTAAAAGTCCGTTTTGTGATATTACGTCAAAAATCTGACATTCAAAAACGGACTTTCATGAGTTTTCATGAATAGTTTCATTCAATCCAAATTTTGAACCTTTCCATAGCTTGTTATAATATCTGCCTAGAACAGAAACTCAATCTCCCTCCAAAAATGTTGTCACAACTCTACACTTTTGTCGATATTTGTACGGAAATGAACGGCCGGGACAAATCTGAGATGTGTTCAACGACAGCCAGTCTCACTTCCGTAATTAGTCGTGACGATAATTTGCACAGCGACGTTTTATTGTCGCTTAACTGCTGGAATCAGTGTCTCGACGAGGAAAATGGCGCACTTTGCACCACCAAGTGCATCGGAGATGATCGATTATCCGACGAAGTTTTTCATTTGGCAACCTGGATTTGGGAGTGCTCTTCGGAATGCATGGGAGACCCAATGGGGACGCTTTGTTTCGCCATTTGCTTTCAGACCCGAACCGGACATGTTGCCGAAGATACCTCCACCGAAATTATGCTCGAGTGCACTAACCAGTGTAGTGATTTGGGCGTTACTTGTGTAGTACAGTTGAGGATTCATACTTTTGACAATTTAGTCTTGTTATGCTGTGTGATTGCGCTTCAAATATCACGATGATATCAAAAGCGCTTTATTTTTGTGATATAGATTTTTTCTATAGTAGCTCTTAAGGGGCGGGCACATGGTAGTTTATAACTGATAAAAACTTAAATATTGATAAAAAAAAAGTCAAGTTGTTGCGTTAAACGGTGATTTAGAAGTGTTAAACCCTTTTTATGATTTTACACTTCAGCCATTATCTTAACAGCTTGATTCAAAGAAGTTTATAAGTTTTTTTTAACAATCCCGTTGATTAGTGTTTTACATATTGTTTTTATAAATTTACAAATTCTGTAGTATCACTTAGACAAACATGAAATTGTCACAGTTGTGGGCAGTTTAGTCAAAAATATTACAAGTCCGAATCCCACTTTAGTGTATTTTCCCCGAGCCCGAAATTCGATCGCTAAGTGACGGAAACTTACTCTACACTTTAATGCACTGTCACGAAGAGTGTAAAGTGGAGGCTGATGGGACCAGCTGTGTCATTTTCTGCATAAATGATCAAACAACTGCGTACCTGGTGGCATGTGCCGATGAATGTGTCAACTCAGACATTCCGATGCTCTGTCAGTTAGGTTGTCCAAATCGACTTTCAAAAATCGCATTTTCAAAAAAAACATTTTGGTCAAAAATACACCGGTTAATTATTAGTCTTCTTCTGAAATTAGTTTCAAATTCGGAATCCTCGACCTCAATTTACCGTAGAACCAGGCAAAACCGATAATTTCAGTCAATACCGGCTTAAAAATTGGTTTTGGCCGAATTTTGGTTAGTGCCAAAATTGGAATCCATACCCCCAAAATAGGTCAGTCCTAAGTTTTTGCGAACATCGGTTTGTTGAAATTTGATTTGGACAGCCTACTGTTAGTACAAGTGTACCTTTAATTTGATGCAAGCCGGTGCATTTAGCGAGATTTACGACGCTTCGGTAAAATGCGAACCAAAAAAGTTCAAACATTCGACCGACTGTTTTATTGAAGAGTTTGTCGGGCCGGATGTAAAATGGCATGGCTACGCACCGCTCGATTATTTCCGGTGCTCAAACAAAGCCGAAAGTTCCAGGTAGGATGTCATTTTCCAAATATGTGGACCAGAAATAAAAATCAGAATCCCTTATTGGTCAGGAACTCATGTACAGAGGGTACTCCAATTCCGGGTCGGTTTGCGATTTTCACTCAAAGTCCACTTTGGACCCGGAAAATGAGAAGGC